>JBBIGC010000104.1:22872539-22891161 GCA_037576955.1 Lepidarchus adonis
GTGAACCTATGATGAACATTACAGACTCTCTCATCTTTTTAAGTGGGACAACTTGCAGAATCAGTGGCTGCCAAATACTTTATTGCCCCACTGAAAGTGAGAGAACATCGTCACTGATCTGATCTTTACTTTGTGTTGCTTTTCCAACACAAAGTAATACTTTGTGTTGCTTTGTTCATTGCTGCAGTAAACAGTACATTTAAATTTAAGTAATCATTTGGGGATGTCGTCTTTTTGTACTGAATTATACTTTTAGTGAATGTGTTTTCATGTTTTTAGATAAACCGTCCCATTTACCCAATGCCAGTTTGCAAAATCTATGTATAAGTCACGGCGTATCATTGGGAAAATATGGTAACTGTTTCCAAAAGAAAAAAAGAATTTTAGAAAGAATTTTACGCAACATTCAGGTAAACAGAGGCTCAAAAATATTATGTACTCCAGTAACCATAAATTTCTTTTCTATTTATACTTCAGAATTGGGTTTCATTGGTTCCTGCCCACACAGGGGGACTGTAAAGACCCTCTGTAGAGGTGAGACTAGCCGTTACCCTTCAACTGAGGTCAAGGTGAGTGTATAACCTGGACACAGAGGTGACGACCGTGTGTAAAAGGAATA
The DNA here is from genome assembly GCA_037576955.1 of Lepidarchus adonis. Classification (NCBI taxonomy): domain Eukaryota; kingdom Metazoa; phylum Chordata; class Actinopteri; order Characiformes; family Lepidarchidae; genus Lepidarchus; species Lepidarchus adonis. The sequence goes on from JBBIGC010000104.1 coordinate 22,873,159, forward strand.
AGGAGGAAGGAAACAAGCATGAGGGGAACAAAAATGGGCTTCAAGCACAACCCTGAGCATGAACCTGATTGGATGTGATACTGGACACCTACACATTAATTTATTTTAAAATTTTTCTTGTAACTTTATTTTAACCACACCGTGCTAAAATAAATTTACCTTGCCTTGTTAAGATGATCACTATAATGAAACCTGTGTGGCATAAAAAGGAATAAATAATTTAATTTACAAAATGTGCTGGGTAATCAAGTTGCCTTTCCATTTGGGATCAAGCCAAATTAACATTCCTTGATGATGGTTGTAATTACCTTACCCGTAAGGTAGCACCTAGTGACCTCAGCCCTGTAGAATGTCTGGCCAACTTCAAAACCCGGAAGATCCTCATTAGCCTGAGGACCTGGACTACTTTCCCCAGGTTCCCCAGCTCAGATTCCCCACCAGCAAGCAGGTCGAAGACGAGCGTGATGTAAATGGGCATCACTGACACAATGTCAATCATGTTCAGCGGATGGAGGAAAAACTTTCGGTGATTTGGAGCGAGGATCATGCGTGTAACCACTTCAAAAGTGAACCAGCAGATACAGAAAATCTCCAACGCCTGCATGGTTGGGTCCTCAATTTGCTGACCATTCTCATCAAACATCTGGTACTCTGGGATGCTGTTGATGCACATGGTGGCGATGGACATCAGCACAACACTGATGGAAAGCAAGCTGAAGAGCTTGCTGGGGATGGAATAGCCTGGATTTTCCAAGGTCAGCCAGAGGCACTTGCGAACATGACCACAACGCATGTCCTGGAAGTGCTGGATGTCCTTGTTGAGGTCAGAAATCTCATCCACGGAAGTGTCCACACTGCTCACGTCGCTCTCCTCATCCCATGACTTGTGGTGACTCTCCAGCTTGCGATCGTGGTATCTGTAACTGCAGCAGCTGTCCAGGAAGAACTCATTAATGCCCCAGTACTCGATCTCCTGGCAGAAGGAAAAGACACACAGCTCCTCCATGATATGCAGCTTTCCGGTCTGATAGAAGTGGAGGACGTAAGGGAAGAGGCCAGGGTTCCGGTCAAAGTAAAACTCCTCCTTCTGAACATCATAGTCATCACAGACCTGGAGAATGGCCTCCTCTGTGTCGCAGGACAGAAGACGGCACAGGCGCGTGTCTGGAAACTTCCGGAGCATGCTGGAGCAGAAACTGTGCTTCAGGCCACCTACGTTGACGTTCACCTGCCGATCCTCTGGATCCTGGTCCCACTCGGGGAGAATCTTCTTCACCATGCTGCACCTCTCTGGAAAAACATAAACCACACTGTTAGAGATGCTGCTGTTCTTAATCCTTACGTCCAGTTTATGGTATATATTTAAGAGACACACTATATTCTTGGTCTGAGAAATTGTGGAAAATTCAGAGATCAGCTTATTGAAGTAATGTCATTAGTGTTGCACAAATCTATACATTTAATATACCATGTGCCATTAAGGCCCTGTCCACACGTAACCAGGAATTTTTCATCCCATTCAAGCCTGCACGAATTTTAAAATTTATCTTTCCATATGCAAATGCATTAGAGGACGTGAAACACTGTTGAAAGCCAAAGCAGGAAGTGACACTGTAACCCTAAACCATATCACAGTATTAGCCAATCAGAAGCCCTGGTGGGAGGAAATCATTACTGTTTCCAGTAGGCTGATAAGTTGCACAGTTTTGACAAATATCTTCTTTTCCTCTTTAACACTTCAAAAATATCCAAAACACAATTTACATGTGGACAGAAGGTCAAAATGGTGACAAAAAAGTTATGTTTTCACAAAAACCCAGCTACATGTGGGCAGGGCAATAAAGCAATGGTGCTTAATACGGCTGTAACAATTCATTGATATGTATCAATGCACCGACCAAAATAGCATATATTGATCTGACATAAGTTGATGTTGTGTTCATTCCACTATTAATTTTAATACATTTTATTGTTGGCAGCGTTTTTCACTGAGAAGTTGCTTTTGCTTAAGACTCCATCGCTTATTTGACCTTTAACAATGAAAGGTTCAGACTGAAATCTGTTTACATGTGAGAGTTGATGAAAATGCAGCAGATTGTGTGACATTTCATGAAATTGAATACTAATCACATCGCTTTAAGTGCTTTAAGGTATTGAAAATGAACAATGTTGAATAGAATAGTGAGGCCATTGTGATTTACACCCCTAGTGCTTAAATACATGGAATGGCTGCCTGCTGGATCTGCCAAACCAACAGCAAATGCAGCACAACTTACACAAGCTCATTGATTAATGGTGGTAGTCGCACCTGATCTGTGGCAGACACAAAATAATCTACTACTTTCAGTTAATCCCACGACTCTCCCTGCTGTTGCTTTGATCTGATGTGTCAGGTTGATGGGTCACATTTCACTGTGGTATGTGTGTGTGAGTGTGTTCACTAGTGACTGTTTAGGTAAAACTCCTTGGATGACACCACCAACAGAATTCAGCCATCAGTATTGCCAGTAACAAATCAGAGAAAATGTCAGAGGAGCCTTTTCATTGTCTCCACTACCTAACAAACCTCATGAATAATGCATGACACTGGCACAGCCATAGATGTGCTGCATCATATTCATTGGCTTTATACATACATCTGTAAATGTGTTGATGTATTAATGCGGCCATCATCTGCTCTGTTGTCCAGAAACACTTATGACATGACTTCAGCTGACCTCTGACTACAAGCAAAGAATCGAAATGTGTATAGAACCAGTTCGGTTCCCCTGCATGGCCTAACGTTCATCAAGCGCTGTATACACTACCTACCCTATAGAACAGGGGTCACCAGCCTTTTAGAAACTGAGAGCTACTTCACAGGTACTGAGCCAGTCGACTGGTGACCAGTTTGATACACTTCTTAAATAAAATTTGCTCAGTTTACCTTTAGTTACATATTATTCAAATTCAAATTCAAATTTTATTTGTCACATACACAGTCATACACAGTATGATGTGTAGTGAAATGCTTTTTGCGACCACCCGTGACCCCCAGATACATAAACACAAGTTAAAAACAATTTGTATTTGTATTTGTATTATTTGTATTATTATTAATGATTAATGAAACTAATGTCTTAACAAGGTGGGAAACAGATAATATCACAATTCTACATTTTATTTATATTAATCTCAGCAATTGTTTAAAAGTTATTATTTCTGCCATGTCTTTGGATAAGAAACCTCGTTTAGCTCCCTGTCTTCACTGTGCCGAGCTTACTCTCCACAAACGTTTTGTTATGTGCATGATGCTGAGTATTGAACCAGAATTAGAGTTTACCTAAACTAATCTAAACTTGATTTATAATAAAACATGTTTTAAATGCTTTTTTAAATTGTCATTTTCAAATCTATGCAATGCAATATACAAATGTGATTATAAGAAGAATAGCAACAGGATACTTTTTGGAACAGGTCCTTGGGGGCACCCTACCATGTTGGTGACCCCTGCTATAGGGTCAATGATAACCAATACTGACAGCGTATAGCTTTAAAGTATGAAATACTCACCTGTATGATTTCCAGTAAAGACAGACAGGTTGGTTTAAGTCATAGATAAGCAGATGAAAAATAGAAAATCTTTGTGACAGTAATAAAACACATTAACATTAAAAACACTTTGGACGACTGTGCGTTTACACCCGGTCACTTCATGCATTTTGAGCATCAGGATATTATCTCGATGAGGCCGAGCCACATAAACACGGAGGTGAGGTCTGAGTCACATATCGGACACATTATTACAATGTAAACACACCCAAGCACCGCTCCCAGTTCTTTAATAGCACCCTGCGTATAGAGGAGCCCACCCTCCAGTCCGCCACTTAATGCAGCATCGCAACATTCGATAAACCTTTCACTCTTATTTTGTTCTCACTCTGAATTTGTTGCATGCATCAAATTCTAAATTTGTTAATATTTATAAAAAATTTCAGTTGGTCAGCAAAAAACCCTGGACATCTTTACGCTTTTGTCAGTTAAACAAAAATTCAATGCAGTTAACAAATCACACATTTAAGTTTTTATTGCATTTTACTTTAAAAATCTGTTTGTACATCCGCATGGATAATTACGGTAACAAATTGAGGAAATCATTGTTCTGAATATTCAGTTGACACTGATGCTATTAAACTGCTTTTCTTTCAAACAGAACAGAAAAACTAGGAGCAGTGGAGGAGGTTGGTTGTATACAAACTGATTTGGAAATTCCTCATGACGTTCAAGGCTGGTCGACCAATCACACATTTGGGACTTAAACCTGATCAGGAGACAATCCTGATACTAGTCTTGTGAAGTGAGCAGGTGTAATCGTCGTCTACGTGTGTTCATTTCACCAAATGTATATATTTATATCTAATGATTATCTACAGCTCAGCTACACATGATGACAGTATTACTGCAGGTTATTACAGATACACAATTATTGGTCAATACATGATCAATAATCATCACAAAAGGCACTGAAGTGCAAAATTTTCAAATCTCCAGAAAATTTTGCTGTATTAAAAACACATTCACGACACGGTATCGCTGCGATCCGAAGACGACCATGTATCTCCATATTTACTTCATACTTCATTAGAACACAGCAGGTACCTCTTTACATTGTGTTAAATATATATAATCAATGGTCCAATAGAAAGACTCCATATTAACTTAGGAAGGGCTTGGCGATATGGCCTGTGAATAATATTGTGATAGCATCCAGCAGCAGTCGCATTCCAGAAACCTTGGTAGCAAAGCTCCATTGACTGAACATCCTGGCAAGAAGAACGTTATTCTTGCTCCTCACTCAACTAGATTTTCTAAAAAGATCTCTAGATGGAAGCAGGAAGTGAATTTTCAATCAAGTTTCTGCTCTGAATCAGCAGCTTCTAATCTCCTTCCTCGTGTGCAGGAGACTTATGGTCCAGAAAGTTCTGACAGAGCTGTTCCAGAAGAACTAAGCAGCCCTGGATTAGTCTGATTCTACCAAATATCATACAATAGATCATCAGCTTCATCACAACTACTATACAAGCTAGAGAAAAACTACACAGATCTGAAATCAACATTACAGAGCATCATCAGTGAGGAGAATGGCCTGGAGACCTGATACGTGTCCTCCATGTTCAGTCATTTTCTACACTGAATGTAAACCAAGCTGTGATACGATGAGTATTCAATACATTCAATACCATAGAATATATCGCCCAGCCTTATTACGAGTCATTTTTCTCATTTTAATGTCATTTTGATTTGAACTGCTTTTGTTCTGGAGATACTTTTGCAGTTGGGGGTGGGTTTAGGGTCAATCAGTGACAAAATACATGACCTTTATATTCCTGCAGGTCTCAGCACTCATTTCCCAATCCTGCTCCTGGAACAGCCAAACACAACTCGTCCCATAATTAACAAGTCTCTCCTAGGCTGAAGAAGAACATGGACCTTCAGGACCAGGATGGGATTCAGGTGTATTTGAGAACGAGAAGAGTTGGACTCTCAGGATGGGGGTTGTTTCAGGGAGGCAGAGGTTTTCAATCAGAAGAAAGTTTTGCTTGCACAACCCCATCACCCCCTCCTCCCCAAGAGCCCACCTGACTGGAGAAGTGCCCATATGGGCTCTTCACGCTTCATCCATGTTTAAAGAGATTGGATGGCAAAAACGGTGGGGGTGGGGTGGGGGTGTGGGTGGGTGGAGGTAAAACAGCACAACATCTAGAGGGCATCCATTCAGTACTCACCCTTCTCCTTTTTGGCAAGTATTGCATTAAACTGTGGGTATTTCTTCCTGCTCACCACCTGGTCAGTTATTATTCTTTGCCACATTGTCACTCACTGGAACATGTCAGGTAAGTAGATTAATCACATTTCCTTAGAGCACGTGCACACTGGCCTGCAGCACTGAGGAGCATCTGGCTTCCTTGTTGGAATTCCCCGTTCCACCTTAAATGCTGCACTTCAGACACAGATGTACCACTTAAGGTGGAACGGACAACACCAAGAACTTCAGCCTCGATTTTCTCATGTCCACTCACCTTAACAGCGCACGTGCGTCCTGCTCCTGATGCTTCTTTCATGTCACTGTGGCTGCGACCTGCTCCACCAGACGGCGCGCTCTGCGGAACAGCGGGCGGCGCGTGCAGGTGCGCTCCACGATCCCCACTCCCGTTACGCGGACGCGCTTCTCCTCGCGCGCTCTACGCGGCAGAGCACGTGGCTGCAGGCGCACCTCCTTCTTCTCGACGTGGAAGCAACGCGTCCTCCGTTCTACCGAGGGAGGGAGGGATGGATAGATGGATGGGAGAGACTCATGTGGAGCTCTGGAGTGTTACTTGTTCTCTGCTGTAGGTGGAGAGCGGTGGTGTAGGCGTGGACATGCTTTGGGAGGTGTAGGAGGTGTAGAATCTATGTACATCAGCAGTAACACTTTTATCTCCTGAGCTCATCCTTTAAAGGGTAATCGCCTCCAAACAAACATTCGTTTTATTTCGTTTTGTCTTCCTCACACACAAACGGCTGGTTTTCTTTTATATTGTTTGCATTTGTCTCAGCCCCATCATTGAAAATGTTTTTTGGCTTTTTTTGTTGTTGTTTGGTTTCATCTCACCTCCCTCAACCAAAGTGTAGAATCTGTTTGGTTTCATCTCAGGTCCCTCAACCAAAGTGTAGAATCTGTTTGGTTTCATCTCAGGTCCCTTAACAAAAGTGTTCATTTTCTTTGGTTTCATCTCACCTCCCTCAACAAAAGTGTTGGTTTTGTTTGGTTTAATCTCCCCTCCCTGAACAAAAGTGTTCATTTTGTTTGGGTTAATCTCACCTTCCTCAACTAAAGTGTTGAATTTGTTTGGTTTCATCTCACCTCCCTCAAAAAATATGTTGTTATTGTTTTGGTTCATGTTATCTCCTTTAACAAAAGTTTTGGTTTTAAAAGTCTTTGTTTCATCTCATCCTCTCCACTGATGGCGACCACAGATTATGTCATACAATTCATGCTTTTGAATTGTGGTCCAACATAATTTTTCTAAACAACAAACTAATGAAACTGGCCTGGACAAAAATTATGGTACCCCTATCTTAATATTTTGTTGAGGCAATCAATGTGACCAAGTGATTCCTGTAACTCTCAATGAGACTTCCACACCTGTCAACAGGTATTTTGTCTTCTCCAGACGTTTCAACTCCTTCCACACATGTTCAATAGGATTTAGATCAGGGCTCATAGAAGCCACTTCGTAATAGTCCAGCGTTCTGTTCTTAGCCATGTTAAAGTGTTTTATTTGTGTGTTTTGGGTCATTTTCCTGTTGGAGGACCCATGACCTGCGACTGAGACTAAGCTTTCCAATGCTGAGCAGCACATTTTGCTCCAAGAATGACTTGATAATCTTGAGATTTCATTGTGTACAGATTCAACACTACCTGTGCCAGACACAGCAAAGCAGCTTCAGAACATAACTGAACCACCACCATGTTTTACAGCAGGTACAGTGTTCTTTTCATTTCTGTGAACATAGAGCTTATGTGACTTTGCCAAAAAGCTCCAGTTTTGACCCATCAGTCCAAAGAACATTCTCCCGAAGCTTTGTGGTTTGTCAATATGCATTTTGGAAATTCCAATCTAGCTTTTTTATGATTTGCCTTCACCGGTGGTGTCAATCGTCTTCCATGAAGTTAACTTTGGTTTAAACAGTGATGGATGGTGCAATCTTGTCCTTGGAGTTCACCTCAAATCTCTTAGGAAGTTGTTCTGGGCTCCTTTGTTACCATTCATATCATCCATCTCTTCCAGGGAGGTTGGCTACTCTCCAATGAACCTTAAACTTTTGAGTAATATGTATTGTTGTCACAGGAACATCAAGTCGCTTGAAGATGGTCTTATAACCTTTACATTTAACATGTTTGTCTATTATTTTGATTCTAATCTCTTGAGACAATTCTCTCCTTCGCCGTTTGTGCTCTATGTTCAGTGTGGTTCATACCATAATACCAAACAGCACAGTGACAACTTTACTCTTTTAAATAGACAGTCTGACTATTTGCAAGCTTGAAGACACATGTGATGAATTACACGGACACACCTTAATTTATCTTGTTATTTTTATATTATAATAGTCTTTTCTAGGTGTACCATCATTTTTGTCCAGGCCAGTATCTTTTGTTTTTTTTGAAGAATAATTCTATTGGACCAAAATTCAAAAGCCATGTCTGATTTTCATTTATTAATTCTCAGTAAATTATGTATTATTTCTTTTGTCAGTTTCAAGTTATTTCAGTGACCATTGTGGGTTTTTCTTTTTGTAACGGAAGGGTGCCAACATGTCCATGTGTACATGTTATAATTAAGAATAAAATTGTTAAAAAGTTTATTTAGGAAATACAATACATTTCTAATTGTATTTAATTGTATTGTTTAATTATACATCAAAAAGCAGTTTGCAGCAATGTTCACTTCCACAAATATAATCAGTGCTGTTGACTGCAATAAGGGCTCCATATAAAAAAAAAAATAATTTATGTTATTTGTGATGCTGGCATGTCCCTTATGCCCTGGTGCAAAAGCACAATGGCTTCTTGATAAGGTTGTTAAAACATTGTGTAATTTCTAACTTTTCATTGTTCATGTATTGAATTTTTTCTCTCAAATCAGCATTTTTACCCGCTGACTCAGGAAGTGATTTGCATTTACCATGTTTGATTGGACGAGGGCATGTAGGGTGCAGAGTATTTTGCAAACAACCCCAGGTAGAATTTGATTTATAAAGCACATTTTTATAAATCTGACTTTTTCTGTGCATATGCAGTTTTTGGCTTTCGAGTGTACATACACTTTTAGTAGGAGTTCTATGCAAAGTTTTATAAATGAAACCCCAAGACAGTCCTCTTGTCATTAAGTGCTTAAAACAAGTCTAGCACTAAACATTACTGAATTACTGCAGACAATGTGAAGAGATTTCACTTAAATAACTTTTATTTATTTATAAAGCTTAAGACTGAGAGGAAAAATCAGTCAAATGTATTTCAGCATAGCACTCCAGCATCATCTAAACATTCTGCTGTTCAACAGCTCCCTCTGTCTGATGGTGTTATTATTTTTTTCAGGAATCTCATATTTATATATTTTAAATCTTTGACACAATATTAAACAACAAAAAAAAACAAGCAGCAGAATTTATTTTTGGCCCTTCAGTTTTGTAAAATATACAAAATACAAATACACACACATGCTCACAACTCTTGATTGGTACATTATTATTGTTACTGTTTTTCTCAAATGCTAAAACACAAAAGCCAATCCTCTAAACCAAATGACCAGTTGTCTAAACACATTTATTAAATCTAGCCATCATTTTCCAATATTCAATATAACACATTTCACATATAGACACATAAATCTAAACACTTGCTAAAACACAAGTAGCAAAAGAACTCCTCTCATTCATTACACACAATGACTCAAAATTGAAGACACTTGCTAATGCTGTGACCACATGTATAAAAGTTCAGAGCACAGTTTGCTGAAGATTCCAAACAAACACAATGGATGAAGGCAGAGTCAGGGGAAGAGGAATTTGAGTCAGAGGAGGGAGAAGAGCTGGCCAGTGAGGGAGAGGAGAAGGTCCAGGAGGGAGAGCAAGATAACCTCACACCATCATTCTTCTCATCGTGGCGATGGAAGGTTTATGACAGACAACCATACACTAGAGAGAACCTCCTAAGGGCAATGAAGCTGGCCTGTGTTGACATCCAAGTAGAGGCCTTCTAAGTTTGGATTCACCATTCCAGTTTCTAAAAATATGCATTAGCAGTTATGAAACAAGGAACCTTCTCACAAATTGAGCATTGTGTTTTCAATTGTTTTGCTGTAGTGTGTAATGATTTGTATAGTGTTAACATTTTAAAAGCTTCGAGCTGCTCTTGTGGTGTGAACGTTTGAGTTTTGAAGTGAGAAGATGTGGTTGTGTTTATGTAGCTTTAGAACAGGGTTTTATATTTAGACATTGGGGAACATGGAGGAAACGTTTGTGAAATGTGTTTTAGCATTTGAGAAAAACTGTAATTTCATTTTGTTTGTTTTTTTTGCTTTGACAAGTAACTGTTGTACTCTAAGACTTAACTTCAGCATCGTCAATTTTCGTAAAATACAGAAAACATGTTAAATATATTCTCACATATCTGAACATTTTTTTATCTCTGACTCCGTATATAAGAGGACTGAGTAGCCTTGGAATGACATTAACTAGTAAATAGGAAATTAACAAAATTACGCTCATACTTTTAGGGAACAGGGCTACGAAAAAACGATTTACAAATGGAGCAACATATGCAAGCATGCAGAGAAGGAGCTGTATCCCATGGAGTAAAATAGTGTTCCTTGCTTTTCTGGCAGAAACTTGATCAGATGATGCAGATTTTGCTGCCTGGAGAACTTTGAAGTAGGTAAAGATCAGCGTCATCCACACAGACGATAAATAAATCGATTTTGTAGAGATTGCTCTCATTATGTTCTGATTCGTGCCAAAAACACTTTCAAAATAGCAAACAACTGATGTTGAAAAAATAATGATGGGTTTATTCACCAAGATGATGAAGACATCAGCTAATGTAGGAACAGAGGTCATAAACCACATCAGGCCAATGAAGATATAGGCCCTGTTCACTGAACACAGCTGAGGGTGGTGCAGTGGTCTGCAGATGGCAATGTAACGTTCCAAGGCCATGCCAGCCAGATTCAGTGGAGAGTTTTCTGAAGTTGTTTGTGCAAGCCCAATCAGAAAACTGCAGAGGGCAAAGTTCACAGAAGGTACAGTATAACTCACAACATGTAGAGTAACTGAAAGGAAGAGCATGATTATGTCATTGATGACCAGGTGAATGTACAGAATGTATCTCGGGTTGGTGAAGAAAACTTGGTTTTTAAAAAAGGTAAAAACAAAAATCCCGTTGATGTAGGTTATAAGGACACCCGGTCCAACTCCAAGGAAGATCTTGAAACCAGCTTCAAAGGGATCTCGGCTTGAGTTCATTGTCAATGACCCTTCTTTAGAAATTTGCTCAATGCCTGTTTTATCAAACAGAAATACAAGAAAAATGTATTGTTAAATATTCACAGATAATTAACTTCTGTCATCTTATCATTGAAAGTGCTAAAGATATAATAGAAGTATTAGAACCTTTTAACCATGGTTACATTCATCTAAGACTAGTACAGTAGCTAGTGCCACTTTTATACTATGTTCTCTGCTGTTGTTGCTTCTTGTTCGTCCCTTGTGATAATGTCAAAAGCAGGAGAGAAAAATGATGATGACAACATGTGTGTCTCAACAGTTAGAATTTCAAGTGTATCAAAGCATTATATTGAAGCACAATGTAATATACCACAGGGGTTCTGCAGTTTTAAAAAGACTCAAATATGAACATTAAAAAAAATAATTAAGTCATAAACTGCACTAGGTTTTTATTAAAAAGGTAAATGTAGGTCTAATATGTCAACATGTAATTGTTTTAACACTGATTTTTTTTTGGAAGCCCACTTCTCTAAAGGAACAATGTATATTGGTTCCATGTTATAGTTCTTTCGTTCGTTGAGTTCATTGTCAACGATCCTTCTTGAGAAATTTGCTCAATAGCCTGTTTTATTAAACAGAAGAAAAAATTACTAAATATTTATTGTTAAATATTCACAAATAATTAAATTCTGTCATCTTATCATCAAAAAGCCTAAGAAAAAATAAAGATTAAAACTGTCCAGGTGTAGCGCACAGTAATAAGACTGAAAACATGACCATTTAACTGTACATTAGTCTGTATGGGAGAAATGCAGGTTTGGCTGGAGAATGATGATGCGTTTAGTGTTAAAACCAATTAAACCCTGTGAGAAGCTACAACATTTTGGGTGAGAAGATACTAAAGTTTGCTGTAAAGGCAATAAAGGCACATAATACAATAAAACCACAGCTAAAATTCTCTAGAAAATTCACAGGCCATTGGGCAGTAGTGGTTTTTCCAAAGACTCTGTCCTTTATATCTTTTTATGTATTTTTTAAAACTTTTTTTTCATTGTGGATGTGAAATGTGTCATTATAAATTATAATAAATAACTTATCATAAAATGTCTGAAATTTAACTTGGGGAAACCTGCAGAAACCCAATACCAGTATATTCCTTCCTCTTTACAATGTTTTATTGTTGTATCCAGACAGTAAACCATGAAGGTTCTACAATATATTTTTATACAGTCTTATGCAAAGGTTTGGGCACCTCTTGATAAATAACAGATTTTGGTGACATTGTAGTTGAAAAGATGTTAACACAGTCTCTCTAGGACATGGAAAAAAACACTGATGCATAGTTACTTTTTCTGCCATAAACTGAACAAATCTGAAGATAAATTGTGTACTATGACTTAACAGACTTTTTAAAATTTAGATCTGAAGATACCACCACCTCTGCCTTTACCAGTATCTCCTCAGACAGCCTGCACTGGCCAATTTAAGACAGTTGGTCATATGTTTGTCCTAGATCACAACGAATGGACACCACCAATGCAAGATGCAGTTGATTCTTTCCTTGTAATGTATCAGGGAGGAAGAGACATGCTGAAGCTTGTGGATGCTGAATATGCTGCAATGGTGCAAAGTGCTTATATATTTGCAGATCTAAACAGTCTTCTGCAACCTACAACAAAGCAGCACATCTCCAGATACATTAAACACCTGGTCAAGAAGAACACCAGCTCATCATTTACCACAAAAAGGAGAGACTTCAGAAGACACAGCGCATCTGGCAGTGTCTGACTACAGCAAGTGAGACGGTTGGGGTTCCAGCAGAATTTAACCCTCCAGCTGTGTGTCCCGCTACTCTAGAAACCATTCTGACCAAAGCAGAGGTTTAGAGGATGGTGAAGGAACTTGTGGAGAAGCACCAGACATTTCAACAGCATATAAAAACCACACAGAACTGTCAACCAAAACTATGCTTCCTTGGTAATGGTTCCTCTATCCATTATGTTTATCAGTCAGCAGAAGTGAAATGTTTCTACTGTTCCTAGAAGGTCTTCCAGACCTATGAAGCAGATGGTCTCATAGATCCCAGGATGAGCTTCCAGGAATTTGAAGCTACTCCCTTCTTCCAGTAGTAATGTTGAACACTTTTGTTGGGTGAGATGAAACCAAACAAAACCCACACTTTTGTTGGAGGCAGACAAAACAGAAAAATCCATATATATGTTGGGAGCAGTGAGATGAAACTTGAAAAGTTTTTTTGGGGTAAAACAAAATCAAACAAAACCAATATTTTTCTTACGGGGGTAAAACAAAGCAAAACAAAAGTAAAATTTTTAATGGTGGTGTTGAGACGAAACCAAACAAAACCAGGCAAACCAATTTGGGGGTGGGGTGGGGGTGGGGGGGCATTGCTACACAGGGCATTATGGCCAAAGCTCTCGCACAATTCCACCTTAAAAGATGAGCTCAGGGGACAAAGCTGTTGCTGCTGATGTACACAAATCAATAGGAGGATGTGTTGCTTCCTTGTCAAGAAGAAGAGGGTGCGTTGCAGCCACAGTGACATGAAATAAGCAGCAGAAAATCAAGGCTGAAGTTCTTGGTGTTGTTGGTGTTGTTTAAGTGGTACATCCGTTCCTGTAATGCACGTTTAAGGTGGAATGGGGAATTCCAACAAGGAAGCCAGATGCTCCTCAGTGCTGCAGGCCAGTGTGCACGTGCTCTGAGGAAATTTGATTAATCTACTTACCTGACATGTTCCAGTGAGTGACAATGTGGCAAAGAATAATAACTGACCAGGTGGTGAGCAGGAAGAAATACCCACAGTTTAATGCAATACTTGCCAAAAAGGAGAAGGGTGAGTACTGAATGGATGCCCTCTAGATGCTGTGCTGTTTTACCTCCACCCCCATCAGAAATGACCAAATGAAACAAAATGGAAAACAAATGAATTTATACTTTAAAATAATTATTAACAATAAAATACAATATTTGTATTCACTATTACAGAGCAAAAAGTAATAATAATAATACATAATTGTTAAACATTTATTCTTTAATGAAAACTAGTTAAAATAATAATAATTACATAATTATTATAGTGTACTGTAGTGTGTATATGTGCAGAGTCTTTTGTGTGGAGAAACAGGTTCCTTGAGCCCAAGGTGTCCTTGAACATTCCAGGAGCTGCTCCATTATCGTAACAATAATGGGCTAATGGTTCTGGAGAAGTGGGTGATTTGTGGGTGGGAAGTAAGGAGGCAGGAGGAACTTGTTCTAAAGATTTTCAGGGACTCCAGTTTTAAAGCAGTTCTAGTCAAAGTCTATTTGGAGCCTTTCTCTTAGTCCATTGATTATAAAAATTTCATGCAATGTAAAGAGCTACTTGCTGTGTTCTAACGAGGTATGAAGTAAATATGGAGATACATGGTCGTCTTCGTATCACAGCATGAATATGTTGTCGTGAATGTGTTGTTTTTATTACAGCAAAATTTTCTGGAGATTTGAAAATTTTGCACTTCAGTGCCTTTTGTGATGATTATTGATCATGTATTGACCAAAAATTATGTATCTGCAATAACCTGCAGTAATACTGTCATCATGTGGGCCCAGGTGAAGAGGCGATAAGAGCCAATGTCATAGTGAAAAAAAAGTCTTTTAATGAAGTCTAGCAAGATTATAAACAAAACAAACAAAGAAACCACTCCCAGGGACAGGGAAAACCATCGACCAGAACATGCAGGGAACAAGGAACAGTAATAAGCAGTAACATGCACAGCTTTGAAGTATAGGCAGTGACATATGATAATGCACCAGCCCCAAACAACCAAACACAGGGAGATAAACAGGGCAAGACAATAACAGGGCATGAGGAACAGCTGAAACACTAGGACACGTGGAGACAAGAGAACAAGACAGGGACTGAACCACCTACAGGGGTAATACAGGAGGCCACATGTGGCCAAAGAGGGGAACAGCATGGGAGACAGGAGAAACACCGACTGAGAAAGAGAAGGGATAACCACGGTGCCTGGACAGGAGCAAGGAAAGGGTGACAGGGGGAGGAAGAGAGGGCGACCCCCAGTGGTGAATCTGGGGCAGGACGCCACATTCACCACTTTGTCCAAAACTTTAGAGAATTGTCATTCAGTTCAGAAAGGAAATTTCTCAACAATGAGAATTACTGAGAATTGAGCTCTTTCATCATATACAGTAAATAATATTGAGAAAAGATTAATAGATGCAGAAATCACAGTTCCTGTAGGAAACGAGTTGTATTTAACTTGTCCTGCTCAGAGTGATGACGTATTAAAGTCACAATGGGAGGAGAACTTCACAACAGAAGGTGAGGTGAAGCTGCAGCGATGTTGCATTAAGTGGCGGCTTGGAGGGTGGGCTCCTCTATACGCGGGGTGCTATTAAAGAACTGGGAGCGGTGCTTTACATTGTAATAATGTGTCCGATATGTGACTCAGACCTCACCTCCGTGTTTATGTGGCTCGGCCTCATCGAGATAATATCCTGATGCTCAAAATGCATGAAGTGACCGGGTGTAAACGCACAGTCGTCCAAAGTGTTTTTAATGTTAATGTGTTTTATTACTGTCACAAAGATTTTCTATTTTTCATCTGCTTATCTATGACTTAAACCAACCTGTCTGTCTTTACTGGAAATAATAAAGATGAGTATTTCATACCTTAAATGTAAAGATTTGTGTTTTACACTAATTACATTACTTGAATATGCTGATCTCTGAATTTACTACTTTTAACACGACCAAAGAACATAGTGTGTCTCTTAAATATATACTATAAACTGGATGTAAGGGTAGTGAACAGCAGCATCTCTAGCAGTGTGGTTTATGCTTCTGCAGAAAGGTGCCGCATTGTGAAGGAGATTCCAGAGGATCGGATTATAAACGTCAATGTGCGTGACCTGAAGCACAGTTTCTACTCCAGAACTTTCCAGACATCTGTCTGTGCTTCAGGGAACAGTGACAATATCTTACAGAGCAGGGGCCAGGGATCAAGGGATCGCAGGAAGTTAGTGAAAGAGAAAACGTACTACCAGCAACCAGTTTCCTGGTGCCCATCACAAAGAGATAACATAGGAACAACAAAGGGAGGCTCATGCATCTGACTGTTCCCCTGCCAAGATTTACATTCTGTCCATGATTAGAGATTAAAGGTGGCTTCAATCCAGTTTAACTACAGGACACCCTGGAATAGAGCAAACTTGTGTCCTGCTTTTTGTGCTCTAGAACAGTGGTCCCCAACATTTTTCGCGCCGTGGACGGTTTTAATGTCAGACAATATGTGTCGCGGATAAAAACAACAAAATAAAATGACACAACCAACACAAAAACTGTGGTATTTTGTAAATATAATAATAAACGTGAATCCACTGTGTAATTATGTAACTTTATTAGCAGCATCTTCCTGAAATGCGTTAACAACAATCTGAGTAACGTCCTCCTCTGCCCATCACACGCTCTGGTCGCTATGGTAAAGTGTAAACGTTGCTTTCAGAAAAAAATTCAGTGCTATTGTGTTAATCTCAGGGTTTTCTGCCATGACTTTCATCCAGAATACTGGCAAAGTTGATGTCTTGAACAAACTTAGATACTACAGATTGAGATTTTTTTTTAAAAATTTAATAATTCTTTAAAACTAGCAATTGGCTGAGGCTCTATTTCAGCAGGTCTTTAGATATTTTAACATAGAGACAGATGACCACAGTTCACCTCACAGGTATGGAAGGTATTTATGGAGAATATGGAGATTAAAGTAAGTCTTATTTCTGAGTATCATCCACAATCAAAAGTTATACTCTAACCCGCAATGGAGTCTCACAGTACCATTCCCTCATTTCTATTTTCATCCTGTTGCAATTTTTATATAATATTAATTACTGTTAATTATTATTGTTATTTGCCAACTTCATAATATTGCTGGAATAATATTGCACAGTGTCTCACCCAATATACACTCTGACTTGCTACTGATTCTGCTTCCTATTGGCTGCAGTACACTCTGTTTTGTGCTGTAACATTGTTCTGATTGCTTGTGTTCTAAAAACGTTTAAAGTCAATGTTTTTAGCATTATGCTGAGTGGAGCTATGGTTGAAATATCAATAGACACATACTGGACTTTATCTGGCTAGATTATGTTACTAGATGGGTGAAAGTGCACTATTACCTGCTTGTGAATGTACAGATGTGGCAAATGTACAATATTAATAATATTATGTTAAAGTCTACAATATTTAATTAAATGAATATAGTCAGTAAAATAAAACATTTAACGTAATAATGTTATATTTAATACGTTAGCACAAATAGTAATAACACACAAAAGTGTACCATGAGTGAAGACAAATACATTATATATATATATATATATATGTGTATATATACATACATACATACATACATACATACACACACACACCAGTGCATTATATATATATATAATATATATTATATATAACAAACGCGTTGCAACGTAATATTACACGCATAAAACTCCCTGAACACCTTCGTCAACATTCTGATACAACTGGTTTAGAATGGGTATTAACGTTTCTGTTTAGCGGTAAGAACAGCAGTAACAGTTAGCGGTAAGAAGCTGTAAAGTTACTCTCAACTGATACGCTACTCGGACAGTATTATGTGGCGGAACGTCCACGCAATTGGAAAAAAAAGTTGACCATTCACAGACTACGTCTGGATGTGGGAGTGAGTAACTGAATGGTTTTTTATTGTGGAAAAGCCCAGTGTTTTATTGTTAGCTAAGCAAGATAATGTAATTGAGTTTATAATATTAACGTTAGTTAACGTCGTGTTTTCTCTAGGGTGGATGAGAAAAAAGGCTTGAAAATAGGTAGCACTTACAGGAACTCAAAACATGCTCAACAGTTCATGCATTTCATTGCTGAGGCAGAGAGACAAAAGCTTAAGGAATCTCTAGCTTTTCTCA
>JBBIGC010000104.1:22892430-22924433 GCA_037576955.1 Lepidarchus adonis
CTGGAAATTACAACGAAAAGCTGCACAATACGGCTCCTGCAACAGCTGGTTTGCCAAACGAAAATGCCGCTACAACCGCCACACGTCATCGTCCCAGAATGCATTGTGTGCGTAAAAACATGGCCGCGCCCATGGCACAAAAACAGTTATAAACAACAAAGTTTTAATGAATAACGAAAACATCGTTATTTTGAAGTATGTTTTTATGAATCGGGGGTAATTTGTAACATATTCAGAGTAACTTGTCGTAATAGTCGGGGTTCCTTTTAAAGTGATGCATCACTTCAGCTGCAGTTTTGAAGTCAACCTTACAGCCAGTGTGTAGTTTTGTAGGAGATATTCAGGTCTTGGCTGTAGGGCTGTGTGTTGGAATGAGCTCCGCGACGTATGCCTGTGCCTCAGCGGGAGTGTAGAAGGTCCGCTCCTTGCCTTTATATGAGATCTTGAACCGGGCGGGATACAGGATGCCAAATCGAACCCCCTCGACGCCGCTGAGCTGACTTCTGACGCTGTTGTATTCCGCCCTGGCTTTCATCACTTGTGAGGTGTAATCAGGGAAGATGGAGATTGTCATACCATCCACCGAGATCCGTTGCCTTTCTCTGGCGAGTCGAAGAATGTTGGTGCTATCGCGATGATAGTGCAGACACACCACGATGACTCGCGGTGGTTCACCGGGTTTTGGGACCGGCTGCAGGGATCTGTGTGCTCTATCGAGCATGGGAGCCTCCGTCAGCTCGAGCGCTTTTTTCAACAAAGTTGATACTGCGTTCACCGAGCAGCTGTTTGGGTTCTCCGGCACTCACCTTATTCTGATGTTGTTTCTTCTCGATCGTGACTCTAAATCTTCACATTTGTCCTGTAGTGTTTCAGTGAAAGCAGTGAGCTGTCGTACTTCTCTCTGGAGATTCACCACATCATCCGTATATGACGACAGACTTCGCTCCATTTCACTCATTGTTCCCCTCAGCGATCCTAGCTCCATTGTAGTAGTTTCCTGGTAGGATTCTAATTCGGCTCCCACTGACTTGATATCGGCTCTGAATGCGGACATTTCACTTTCTCATTACCCAGGAGGCACACAGGAAAGACTTCATGATGGATAAAAGCAAAGAACTCTCCCAAGATCTTCATAGTCTTATCGTTGAAAAGCATTTTGACATTACAGGTACATTTCCAGGATGCTGAGTTTTGATGTTAACCAGGATTTGTTGTTGTATGTGCGGAAAGTTTTTGTAGGCACACACACATATCCCCACAATAGCTGGCACAGGAGGTCAGTGTCAGTGAGATTGTCCAGGTCTGCCACTGCAGACTCTAAAACACTCCAGTCAGTGCAGTCAGGCTTGTCGTTCCAGCTTTGCCTCATTGGTCTATTTTTTCATCATTTTGACATCAGGATTTGCAGATCTTAGATTCTGCCTGTCAACAGTAAAACATCCATTTGTGTGGAGATGCTTCTCATCCAAAGGAGTGGGCTCACTTACAGTTTTGCCTAAGAACACAGCCATGAATAAATAATGGAACTAAAACATCCTCCAACAGCAACTTCTTCCAACCACCCAAGAACAGTTTGGTGAAGAACGATGTCTTCTCCAGCATGATGAAGCACTGTACCAAAGGCCAAGGCCAAAGTGATAAAGTGGCTCAGGGAACAAAACTTTGAAATTTTAGGTTAATGTCTAGGAAACTCTCCAGACCTTAATCCAATTGAGAACTTGGTCAGTCCTCAAGAGGTGGATTGGCAAACAAAACCCCCCAATTTCTGAAAAGCATTGGTTATGAAAGAAAGGGTTGCCATCAGTCAGAATTTGGCCCAGAAGTTGATTGACATCATGCCAGGGTGAATTGAAGAGATCTTGAAAAAGAAGCGCTAAGTTCTTTGCATAAACTTGATGTAATGGTCAATAAAAGTATGTAAAACTTATGAAGTTCTTGTCATTATACTTTAATATAGCACACAAACAACTGACAAAAATATCCAAAAACAACAAACTTTGCGAAAACCTGTATTTGTGCCATTCTCTGTATTTTTGGCCATGATTGTATTTTGGCAGCTCTTGGCTGAGCTTTTTTAAAATCACCAATAATAACGAGCAGGGAGTCTAGGTGTTTGTGCTCCATGTTAGCTACCTGTTCAGCCAAGTGTTGTAATGTTTTACTTACACAGGCCTGAGGTGGGATGTAAACATTGGCCAGAATAAACGAGGAAAAGTCCAGGGGTGAATTATGTAGAAACAGATTCCACTTCCTTTGGTTTTCCCTGAGCACTCATCTAGCCAGGGTTCCAAATAAATAAATAAATAAATAAATAAATAAATAAATAAATAAATAAATAAATAAATAACCATATCAAAGTTGCAGAAAACAAAAAAATATATTTTATAACGCCCCAGTGTTTGAGATTCTTTTAAATATGCTCATTTTGTTATGTTTGTTGTGCTACTGTGGCTCCACTGCCATTTCTTCTCTCTGTGCGGTTTGCTCTCGACTCAGGATTTCATTTAATGTCCTGCTCACAACATTCTTTGATTGCCAATATGTCACAAGTACTCACCAATCCACGCCTTGTTGTCACTCACACCACACTTGCACCAAAGAGGAGAGTTTCAGCTGAGCATGGGCTGGAGCTGAGGATGGATGCTTATTGTTTCCCTAAAATTAAAACACTATAGTCCTATACACTGAAGTTGAAAATGTCCAAACAACTAAGCATGTTGGGGTGATAACGTGAACCAATGGAAGACACGCATTGCAACAGGAACTTAAGTTTGTTCCACCATTTTAGAATGTTTCTAAAATGTTTAATATAATTTAATGTTAAAATAAAATGTATGAAGTTATATGTAAGTATGTGTGTGTACACACACACACACAAACACAGCAGGTACAATAAGTATTAAACACATCACCAGTTTTGTAAGAAAATATATTTCTAAATGGTGCTATTGACTTTTCAAGAAAGACCACATTAAAGCTCATTTGCACCTTTAAGACAGATCAGACTGAATCCAACTATTTGGCCTCAAAACCCAACAGTACACCCAGTGGAAATCCAGTGCAGCTCACCATCCACAATACACCATTCCTACAGTAAAGCATGGATGTGGCCGTATCCTGTTGTGGGGATTTTTATATGCCACAGAGCCTGGGATTCTCATTAGGGTAGAAGAAAAATGGATGGGGCAAAATATCATCTACATCCTTCGTGGAAAACCTGCCACCCTCTGCCAGAAAATTGAAGATGGTCACATTTCAATACAACAATGACCCAAAACACACGGCAAAAAATTGACTACACAGAGGCTAAAGGAGAAAAAAAGTAAAGTGTGGGTCAGTTAGACCCAAGACGCAAATTCAATTGAAAATCTGTGGGAAGATTTGAAGATAGCAGCCCACGCTCACCAACCAATCTGACCAAACTTAAACAGTTCTGTAAAGAAGAGTGGGTATATATATTCCAACAGACTCAAGGCCATCATTAAAGCAAAATGTGGTGCAATAAAATACTGAAATGATCCGTTTTTAATTTCAGTAGGTCTTGTTTATCTTTTTTTCTGAAATGTAGTTATGATATCTTTCAGTTGGATGGTATAGGCTGAATCGAGTAAATAAAGCTGGTGAAAATATGTATGTGTGTTTTCATTAAATGTGAATATTTCGAAGGAGGTGATTCATTTTGATCACCTACAGAGGGTATAGAAAAGAGAGAACACTGTCAGATGACTCCCAGTTATTTGTGTCAATATGTCAGCTGGTGTTAATTTCCTTACTTATCTAACAAGCCCCATATATCTGGCAGCAGTCCTAAATACGTTGCAAGACGGCAAGCTGGTTTGATTGTTTTTTCAAAAAAATCCAAAAGGATCGTTCTTTCAGAGATGTCAAGATATGTTGGTCAAACTATATCAGTGATTTATTACAATTATATTATTATAATTTATAATGACACATTCATTAAAGTCCTCCCCCAACAATCACTGAAGACAAATAAAGAGAGGACTGAGACTCTCACTGGGGAATCGGTTCAACACTGCAGCTGAATCTGCTCGGCAGATCAGCGTTGATGAGGGTAAGGATCTGTTTCGGGAAACAGCATCTTGCCATTTAAGACTGAAAGCCTACTAAGCAATTTGTAGGCAAGACTCAAAAAGCTAGATTCCCTTTAGCTCAGAAGGCCAGAGGAGAACTCGTCCATGTTAATGTGGGTTTCATTTATCTGGTTCTGATGGGAAACATTATGTTCAATGTCAAACTGGGGAAAGACAGAGGCAAAAATGAGCAAGTTTAAAAAAAAAGTTAAATTAGGAGGATGAAAATGGATGTTTACTGCAGCAATTGAGGCTCTTGTAAAGCTACATGGCAGAGTCACTGTAAATGTTCATCAGAACCACCTTCAGCAACATGTGGCTCCCTCCCTGCACGCATCTACCAAACAGCTCTTAATTTTCATGCAAGACAGGAAAAGCAGTTCACAGAAGCTCAGAACATTGAAATAAGTCCAGATTTAAACCCCCTTGAGAATCTCAGGAGAACCATCTTGCAACAAACCTACAGCTAGTAGACCAACTACAGTTACTTATCTGTGGAAGAGACTGGAAGAGTGGACCAAGATCAAACCAGAGCAGTGTGAAAAACTACTAATGTCCAGTGGGCACAGGTTTTGCTAAAGTGTTGATTACTTTGAAGGAATGTTAGCTAAGTACTACTAGCATGTTTTACTAAGTTTGAGACATGAAGATTAACAATATTTCAAATAGAGCAAATGTTAATAAATTGTATTGTAATGTAATAAGTAATAGGTTTGTGAGGCCAGACGTCTTGCTTGTTTGTAGGTGCTAATACTTGTTTTCTTTTTTACATTCGGTCTATGCAGAATCTGTGGCTGCCAAATACTTTAGTTTGGCTGAGGCACATGGTTATTTTTGAGCCAATTCTCTTTGGTTTCAGATTTAGATTTCAGATTTTCTGGTTAAAAAAAAATGAACAACAAAAAAAACGGCCCTTAGCCAACTCCCACCCATATGTGGTGGTGTAAGAGAGCAGCCGTCATAAAAACTAAATAAATAAAGTCAGGTTTTTGCTCACCCAGGACATTTAGTATTGTGTACATGAGTTCAGACAGCTTGAGGTCACTAATACCTTGCAAAAATTCAAGGCAGAATGTATCTTGCTCAGGACAATTTTTAGCCATCTCACCACCGTGTTTGCAAATGAACTATTAGGAGTTACATTATTACAGAGTTAAAGTATTGTGTCATCAGTAGTGAACTCCAGCAGCTTGAGAGCAACAACTCTTGCCATAAGTTTCAAGGAAATGAGTTTCAGAAGACATGCAGCAGATAAAAGTTAGCACTGAGGAAATCAAGGACAGTAGAGGTTTGTGAATTTCTCATTCATTCACAAGTGTACAAGTTAGTTCAAGTTCAAGAAGTTTATTCGCCACATGCTTAGTTATACACGTACAACTAGGCCTGTAACAATAACAGATTTTGCTGTACGATTAATTGTCCCAGAAATTATTGTGATAAACGATAATATTGTAGCGTTTATTGTGACCGAGCCACACTGAGCAGACAAGCTCACAAACACAACACATGACACACAATAACACACATCACAACCCCCAAACACATCCTCCCGCCAAACACAATATTTAAAACCACACAAGCACGATCCCAACACAAACACACTCCCTCCCATAATGCTCTGCGTGCCCACTACCGCAGAGGCAGCCAATGAGGGCAAACCCCAAAGTCACCACACTTAAAGCACACACACTTAAAGCAGCCTTCAGGTGTTCTCCAAGGGTGT
This sequence comes from Lepidarchus adonis, assembly GCA_037576955.1. Taxonomy (NCBI): domain Eukaryota; kingdom Metazoa; phylum Chordata; class Actinopteri; order Characiformes; family Lepidarchidae; genus Lepidarchus; species Lepidarchus adonis. Next base: position 22,898,245 of record JBBIGC010000104.1, read on the forward strand.
CAACAGTGTGGTTATCTGGGACATATCTGGTCTCTAAACACTTGGATTGCAGGGTCCAGGCAGCTGTTATGCAGTGTATGGTCAAGCTCAAATAAGGGTTCATGTTTGAACTTGACCACATATCCGTGGTGGCAGAGTAAAATGGGATGTCTTTAATGTCGTTAAGTGTGTCATCTTTCACACTGTTGTACAGTTGTGGAATTGCAGTTTGTGACACGTATGTTCTCGAGGGCAGTTCGTACTGGCTTTCAAATGTTTGCAGCATTTTTCGAAAGGCTGGCTTTTCAACTATATTAAACGGCAACATCTCTTTGGCGATTAAGCAAACTACACTGTATGTGAGTGCGCACCATTTTGCGCTGCACTGTTTGTATTTTGTTTGCCGATTAAAAGCCCAGTGATTGTAGACTGTCGGGAGGACGTAGAGGACGTTGTATTTTTTTTTCCTAGCTGGGAAAACTGCCTCGGTGATTATGTTTTAAGTGCAGATGCAGATTTGTTGTATTGCCATGTTTAGTTGCTACTGTTTTAAAACAGATGCGACATACCGGCTGCACAGGTTAAGCGGTTCACCGTGGTCATTTGGTTTGAATCCAAAATGTTCCCACACTGAAGCTGCCGCATTCGGCTTTGAAACAAATTCCATCTGTTTTCTTCTGTATCTCACCTGACGTTAGCTTTTTCTCTGCCTTGCTACTCGAGACCACACGGCTGGCAAGTAGCCTAACTGAGTTCACGCCTCATTACTCTAAGGAAATGAGAGGGGGCGGTAGAGACCAACGCACCATAATGAGAGGCACGAGTAACAAACAACCATGCAAATAAATTATCGTGTCCAGAAACATTATTGACATTTTAATTATCGTGCAATTAATTGACAGGCCTACGTACACTCACATATCCATCCAGCTGAAACTTACTCAAGAATGGACAAACCACAAACTACCAAGGGGGCTCCAAGACTTGAGGCCAAAATGTAAGCTATCCAGTGTGGGCTGGGTTTTTTTGGTACACAGAGGACTATTGTGTGGCAGAGTAGGGGTGAGCCATAATATCGATATGGCAATATATCGTCGTCCTTGCTCACCCTATACGATGATCAATAAGTCGGCGGTGATATTTAAATGACTAAACATTCGCTGCCAAGTTGACTTACCGGCGTCGCTACTTCTTCTCTCCTCTGGGTGGCGCTGCTTGACTGAGTGCGGGAGATTTGGTTAAACCATGAAGAAGTTTCAACAGCTTGTGTTATGCTCTAAACTTTCTTGGGTGAAAGTTGAAGTTGAACTTTGCAACAGTTGGAGGCAAAAAAGCTTCGCTGAGATGCCCCAGCCATATTTAAATCTGAAGTCTGAGTATGCCTTTGACGGAAGCAGCATTATTTTGTGACTGCCGTATCTCTCCTGCAATAATGTAAAGCTATTGGATGACAATACCATCAATGAAGTTAACATGAGTAAGCAACCCCCTCAACCCACCTTTTCACAGGCATGCACGTCTGACTTTGTACCTCCGTGTTTTGACAGAATTTATTCCCTAAAAGATATGAAACGGCTTAAAACAAACTTCAGATTTCTGAAGACAGTTATATGAGTGTACCGTGTGCAATTACTCATTTCTGTTGTGATATCTGAGGATTTTTGAGGGATATTAAGCAGCTCTTATATTTGCGAGTTGTACATGAAGATATGATTATACAATATAGACAAAATCTGCATGTGCTGAGTATGTATTATGTTATATGTAGCACTGTACAGACATGGTTAAAACTAGCGCTGTAGTGTGAGGCATATTTCATGGGGAGCAATGCACTGTTTAGTGTTCGTTCTGGCTATTTTAGTAGCATGATGTTAGCGCAACTTGCCAAGTGACAAAGTGGAACAGAAATAAAGCCCTGAAGAAAAAGTAGCGGTTTCTCTGTACACAGTGAATACATTTCATTTTTGTATTACTTAGCAGCAATATTTGTGAAATGTAAACATTTTGTTTGGTTAGATATTTGTACATCACAACCAAGCTAATCACTCATTAAATTGCAAATGCTAACATTTACAAAGGAATGGTCACCAGATTCTTATCTACTGTATTTCCCCAATGATAGGCTGCCCCACATTATAGGCCACCACATGCGATAAGCTACAGAAAATGTTCATTTATGTTTTAAAAGTCCAAGATAAGCCGCTCCATTTCATTAGCTGCAGCATTACTGAATTTACCAATCTGAAGTAAAAGCATAAAAGCACGCCCCCGGACTCCTTCGCAGCTCTATACCGGTAGTGTCATTATATCATAGTTGAGCTTAACCAATTAAATTGATTAAGTCTGGAACTTACCAATATCATGCCACATTGCAAAAACTATGTTGCAGAATTTAAGCTCCATGCCATCTTTGCAATAACCGAGATGAACGTGTCCAACAATAGCGACAGCAAAGCAACACAGGTCGCAATTGACAAGGTTTACGGATCTGATTTGTAGAAAGGTAAGCTTAATTTTTGCATTTCAGTGTTGCTAACTTTATACTGAATAATTTACATGTAGGCGGATGATTGACTGCTGTACTGTAGCACCATTTACAGTAAGTGAGAGAACGTCCTTATCCATGACATGCGCAGAAGTGCGTCATAGCAGAGCCGTTTTCCAGCATCAACGAAAAAGTTTTCTCCTCTTTTATTTATCTTCAAATTCATTCGTCATATTCACCAGAATATGAACCAGATTGTGAGGTTATACTTAGTAAACCTAATCATATGCTGCATTTAGATGAGAGCAACTCTACATCCACTTATTTTACAATACACAGCACATCAGTCTTTGATGGCTACTTCCAGCAGGATAATGCACTGTGTCACAAAGTTAATGTTAATCTGTATTCCAATGGCCTCTAAAGTTCTCAATTCAACAGAGCACATTTGGGATGTGATGGAATGGGAGAGTGGCTTTATGGATCTGCAGAAATTGTGGATCTTCATGAATCTGATACGATCACCTCAATATGAACCAAAATCTCAGAGGAATGTTTCAAACACCTTGTTAAAAATATGCCATGAGATAAGACAGTTGTGAAAGCAAAAGGGGGTCCAACCCAATACTAGCAAGGAGTTGCATTTGCAATAAAAAACTACACAGTTTGTGTATGTGTATGTGTAATATATACAGTACAGGAAATAATTTTTTCACCCCTTGTTGATTTTGTAAGTTTGCCCACTGACAAAGGAATGAACAGTCTAACAGGGGTGCCCACATTTTTTGGCTTGCAAGCTACTTTTAAAATTACCAAGTGAAAGTTATCTACCAACAATAAATGGTTACAATTATTATTATTTAAAACATTGATGCATAGTTGAACAAAAAAAATATTAAAACATTATTATGGCACTGTGCAAAAGTGATTCATTTTGGAAACAAGTGCTGTGGACTGATGAAGTTAAAATAAAATCTTTGGCCACAATCAGTAAAGACATGTTTGGAGAAAAAGGGAGCAGCATTTCATGAGAAGAACACCTTGCCCAACATTAAGCATGGGGGTGGAACGATCATGCTTTGGGGTTGTGTTGCAAGCAGTAGCACAGGAAACATTGCAAAGGTGGAGGGAAAAATGTATTCCACTAAATACCAGGAAATTCTGGAAGCAAGCATAACACCTTCTGAGAGGATGAGCTTCTACAACAGGACAATGATCCTAAACATATCCTGAAATCCACCATGGACGACCTCAAGAGGCACAAGCTGAAGGTTTTGGAAAGGCCATCACAGTCCCCTGATTTAAACATCATTGAAAATTTGTGGCTAGATCAAAGAATATTACAGAACTAGAAGCTTTTACATGAAGAATTAAAGACATTTAGCTATAAAAAGCATTTGCACGCTGTGATATCTGCCAAAAGACGTGTTGCTAAGTACTGATTGTGCCAAAACTTTTACACAGTGCAATAAAAAAAAATTTATCTTTCATTTTTGTTCAATTAATGGCATATTACTATGCATCAATGCTTGCTGAAAATTGTGTATTTTTTCCATGTCATAGAGAGACTGTCTTTTCAATTACAAAATCACCAAAATCTGTTATTTATCAAGGGGTGCCCAAACTTTTATATTACATTAACTTGTATATTATAAAAATTTACATAAATGTAAGTGGTGTACTAAACTTTTGTGAGATATCTGGGTATCTGGACCAAGGGAAGCATTTAACATGACACGCCTCTGGAGGCCTCTACAACTCTATAATGACAAATGTGACTGCCACAGAGCCAAACAACTAAGACTCATGAACTCACTGTCTGATCTTTACCAAATCAACAAACTTGTACAACACTAGACGCTAACAAAGCCTGCAAGTCTGGTGCATGCAGGTCTCTAAGGTGCACTATAACAGGAAAGTGTATAGCAGGAAGTGATTATGGTACAAAGTTCAAATTTAGCAAGATACACCCCTGTATCGGTCAAGACCCTTTTTTCCCCATTTCAGCTTGATTATTTGACAAACAACAATTCTACCATAAGCCTAAAAAAAGTGTTTAAAAGGGCCAAAAAGTGTAAAATTGCACCAGTGTATTTATGCACTCTCTCATATTAAACTAGAGAGAAGCTGTGCATGTTAAACCAATCAGCTCTGACAACTACATTTGCAAGTACAATTCATGTTATAAACTTCATTAATTTAATATTGAACTCAGTTATGCAAATATGATGCATGTTCTACAAAAGTAAAATGGTGAGGACATACTAATTTAAGATTTTGGGGTTTTGGTTAACTCCCATTTCTGCCATGGCCCGACTGAGTCATGAATTATGAATTAGGCCTTATTGGTTTGCTGGATGTTTGATATGTCTGTGACAAGGCCTGCTTCTGTTGCATGAGCACTCACTGGGCCTATTTGTGCTTGGAATAACTCACTGCGTTTCCGGGATGTATTTATTATTATCTTAATAGTAAAACAAAATATCACAGTGACATCAGTTATCACCAGATAACCAAAGCTATGGTTTCTAGATCACCCTGAAAATGAATGTGGTACTCCTCCAGCTCTCATAATTAGGGAAACCAGTGACCTACGTACCTTTTTTGTATTTAGTGACTGAATGTGTCTTGTTTTTAGAATCTCAGTATTTATTATTAATAAGTCTTATTCAGAAAAAATAATAATTTAAAACAAAGAAGCGCTTTACACAAAATAAAATCTAATTGTTAATTAATAAGTTAATTCAAATCATTTAAAACTCACCTTTTGGTCAACAATGGAGCAGGCGACCTGTTTGACATAGGCCAGGTCTGCTGTCTGTGGCAGCAGCACAGACTCTCGGGTTAGTCCAATCTGAATAATGAAGGAAACCCCAGCTGGTGTGGGGGGCATGAAGCACGTAGCTGAAGCGCTGCTGGGCCCAGGGGTCAATCCCGTGTCCATATGATAAAACCCCGGTGAATGAGCTGCAGGCAACGGAACCGGCTTGGCATATTGCACTACCACTGAGCCAACGGCGGGGAAAAACACCTGTGACATGGGTCCTGCGGGCATGTCAGGGCTACCGTTCGCCATCGTGAAAAGTTCAAATCAGTTTAACAAGGAGGTAGTTTAAGAAAAGCAAGGGAGCAAGAAGTAAACACCAGCACAGTTCACTCACTCATAAACGGCTGTGATCCTCCTGAAGGGGAAAAGGAAAATTTCCAGAAAGTTCTAGCTTCTCCCGCTCTTTTCCCTCCGTTCACAAACAGCTATGCGTATTTCATTAAAAAAAAATACTTCAGAAGAGGACCATGGATAAAAACTCAACTTTCAGAAAGAAAGTCTCCCTTCTAATCCTCCCCCTCCTTCTTCTTGTCCTCTTTTTCCAACGTTGCTCTCAGAAAGATAAAGTCGAACTTAAATAGGAACCAAAAGTGAATTTAAAATAACAAAAAAGAGTGAACGGGGGTTAAGTTTATATGTGCAAAATGGCCACCTAGTACAGGAAATAACGAAGCCGAAGGTGAGCGCCTGGATAAGCTTGCTTTGCAAGTCGAGTCGTGTTTCGCTTTCTCGTCGAGCTGAGCAAAACCAAGTGTTTTCCGCCTGAGAAAACTGAAGACACGCCCTCTTCGCTTGACTCCACCCCAAACTGTCCCAAATGTAAAGGAAGTGGTGTAACAGACACAGCTGGCAGCCAATCAGATCTAGGACCAGCGGTAAAGGAAACGTTCTGATCCTTATGACCTCCTATGTTAACGCTCGCAGTGAACTCATTTGTTATTGTTTCCCTCCTTCTTCTCCACTCTTCTACCCCGGAAAAGATTCGCCCTCCCTGAACAATCTAATCTCCACAGCAGTATTCCAACATCTACCATAAAGCTTTCTACCAAAGGAGTAGAGTTACTGCATCAGTATGAATAAGTTCCATATTAATTACATTGACATCAAAAGTTAAAAATACAGAAAAATATACAAAACTAGTTCTGACTTCACCTCTTCTCACCCATTCAAAGCGTACACCTGTACATTATGCGAGAAAAGTCTTATTTTATCTTGCCATCTTGATCCAACATTGAGGCCTGCTCATCATTTTATACATCTCAGAGTATGATGGAATATTAAGTTAAGTGAAAGTGATTTCCTGTCATTGTGAACACACCACTGGACCACAACGAAATTCCTCTGCATTTAACCCATCACATGTGGAGCAGCGGACAGCTATCAACAGTTCCCGGGGAGCAGTGAAGTGGGGATGGTACCTTGCTCAAGGGAACCTCAGTGGTGCCCAGGCTGGGACTTGAACCTGTGACCTTCGGACCTCAGGGGCAAAGTCCTAACCACTAGGCCACCACTGCATAGTTGTAAAATAAAAGTATTTTAAAAGGCTCAGTGGTTCTTTAGTAAAGACAATTACACACAGAATCATGGCAATTGTAATGACCATTTGAATGTTCCATCCATCCATTATCCATAACACTTAATCCAGAGGTCCCCAGTTTAAATGTCAGACAATATTTATGCTGACTGGCATTTAAGGTGTCACGGATAAAATAAATAAATAAATAAAAATGATAGGACCATCACAAAACCTGTGGCATTTTGTAAATACAATAATAATCGTGAATCTACTGTGTAATTATGAAACTTTATTAGCAGCGTCCTCCTGAAATGCGCTTACAACGATCAGAGTAACGTTGTCCTCTGCCCCTCACATGCTCTGGTCGCTATGGTAACACTATGGCGTCACATCCATGCCAAAACAAGAGCGCACAAAATCGCTTGCCGCAAAAAGAACGCAGGCATAAATTTTATAGTCACGCGCCAATGGTCTTGTGATTGGCTAAAGAAAGTTATAATGACATACCATTATAACATCTGTGAGCGAGTGAAAAAGGTGTCGGTTGCTTTATCACTGATTGCGTGCTTATTAGAAGTGTAAGACCTAACTATGAAATAATAATATGTCGATTAACCTACCTGTCGCCGTAGTTTTGGCATGGATGTGACGCCATATAACACAAACAGTCCTTTCAGAATAAGTTTTCAGTGTTGTTGTGGCGATCTCAGTTGAGTCTCTAACATACTTATATGCTGCGGAATGAGATCGGATTAAAAAAAGAAACAATTTATAAAAAAATTTGTACAGCCTGGTACCGGACCGTGGCATGGTTCAAAATGCTCCATGGCCCGGTAGCAGTCCGCGGCCCAGTGTTTGGGGACCACAGACTTAATTCATTCCGGGTCACAGGCATTTGAATGTTTAAATGATTATTATACCTTTTTTTTTTAAAAACTAATTTTGCATAATAGCTTTTTTGGTACTATTTAGAACAAATTGTGCAAATGTCTGTTACAGTATCTCACAAAAGTGAGCACACCCCTCACATTTGTGTATTTTATCTTTTCAAAAGACAACACTGCAGATGAAAAGATATAAAATATTTACAAAAATGTGAGGGGTGTACTCACTTTTGTGAGATACTATGTTTTGTACTATTTTTGTCATTCTTTTATCATGCACCTGTAGTTGTGTATGCTGTATATTCATATTACATTTTCTGGTTCTCAAGAGAAACACAAAGCACAGAAGAGACAATGTACTATGTTCTATGTACAAAATCTTTATTTCTTTGTTTCAAATAAACACAAGGCCTGCACATAAGCTAAAACCAAATAAAAAGGAAATCATGTAACTGTGTTGTCTGAGTTAAGCTAAAACACAGTTTAAAATTATGCATACCAAAATAAATAAAAGGCAGGTCATACCTTGGAGTTAGAAGATAATGTTCAAATGCAGTTTTAAGATAATGTACAAAACATTACACAGTGATGAACTGCAATAACAGATTAAAAAAAGAAAAGAAAAGTTGTTTTACCTTGGCTTTTGACTGATTTTCATTACTCATTCAGCTTAACAACTTCCCATGCCAAACAATTTTACAATGCTTTTCTCAATCACAAGCAATACTAAGCTTAGCCAAAAAGATCACATGATATTATTCTTATTATACCTTTTTCACAGTAATTACAATAATAATAACGGTATTAAAGGAAAGCAACAATTGAGGATGAGAAGACATAATGCAGTGGCAAGTACATTTTATGATCTCCATTCTGTAACTGATACTATCCTAATTTGGTAAGGAATGTGATCAATATTTTAAAGAGTTTTAAGGTTGAAGAAATACAGGCTTATGAAAGCATTCTAAAGACCCATGCAGTCTACGGTCAGTGGGGGAAAAAAACTGACATTTATTTAAACCCATATAATCCCTTTTCACTTACAAATGTAGTGTAGTATGGCGCAAACCATTAGTGTATAGTGACAAATCACTTTGAAGGATGGAGACAAGCAGCACAGGGAGATGATCATAGTCCAGCTAAATATGCTGTTTCAGGTCTGCTTTATGTTTATTATGCATTGACTGAACTAGGAAGCCTTAAGACTCCTCACTAAGTTATTTTCACAATGTAGTATGAACATACTACCACAAAGGAATATTTTGCAAGTTTTTGAAAGTTATAATCCTGTGTCCCTGTCAGTGCTTAAGGTTTAATTCTAGGATGAAGAGGAGTTTGAACAGGTACTGACTGATATCTATCCGCAATTGATTTTTCCATTGCTTAACACCCTCCACTCTTCTCTCTATTTAAAAAAATTAAGCAGTAGGACAAAAAAAAAAACCCAACAATACAGAATCTGGCCATAATGTTCATTTAGGTTTCAGTTCAGCTTTCACCTCTAATTTTCACCATCCTCCATTAGTTCTTTTAAACAAAGATGTTCAATGAAGTTTTCACTCATTCCATTGTAGTGTTTCTCTGTAACCTTGCAACTGAATCTACCACTCAATTTGCCCATTACAGAGTTACATTTGGAGGCCAATTTGTTACTTGGAACCCCCGACCCACTCACCCCAGGGATCAGGGGAACATCTGCCTCCTTTCTCCAATCTGTCTGATTTACAGGGCCTGGTTTAACAAATTCTAAATTAAGTCAAAAGAACCCATTGATGTCAAACTTGCAAATTTGCAAAAGTGCTTATAGCCCACACTGTGTGATAAAACATAGAAAACTCTGCATGACTAACCTCCTCATACCAAGAATAACAATATAGCAGTGCCAGATAATGGATCCAGTAAAATAAAAAGGAGGAAAGATTATGTCCATGATTAGAATTCATATTGTTCCAATAGCAACATTGTACAATATATGGCATCTGTCTTATAATTTGTTGCAAACATACCCTGACAGATAAAAAACAAGCAGAATTTAGATTTGCATCTCATTATGAAGTGGCAGGAAACTGTCTAGTGGAAGTTATAATTTAGCAATGGCAGGCTTATGCTAGGCATGAACTCTTTCCATCCGCTTATATCAACAGTTCCCTGATTCATAAGAGCATAGCACCAAGATCTGAGAGACTGTGAACTATGTACAGTGCATACAGAGATAGTGTTTGGTTATGTACATGAAAAACGTCTTGGACCTACCTAGCCAACAATCATTAGTAAAGTTCCTTTCTTTACAAATACAAAACACCAAATACATGATCAACGGACCCCTACTCATAGTATGGATATGAATTCTAATAATGCAACGAGAAAAATCACATGCTGACACACTTTTGCTGAAAGAGAGAACTCTCTCATGCACGCAAAAATCTAAGGCTTTGTGTGTGCTCAGTTATGAGGCTTACAAAGTTAAAGCTATGACTTTTTCAGCACTGCTGAAAAAGTGGCAATGGGATGCTCTCTATGCTTTCTTTGGAATGAAATGCATTACTCCCATTTTAATGGGCAACAGTTATTCCCATTCTGTGGGAATATTTACTCAGATATGAATGTTTAAAATTCAAACTGACGAGTGACATGGGAAATCAAATGCATGATATAAATAAATCAGTTTAAAAAACAGTTGTGTATTATGATGTGTCCATCTGTCAACAGATTGGAAATTCTTCTCTACACAGCATTCAGCCTAAAAAAAGAAGAAATAGTATTTCTGCAGACTGAAGTGAAAACAATTAGCAATCCCACTGTATTAGAAACAGTTTTACAGTGTGAGACATTAAAGGAAGGCAAAGGAATTGGAGCAAATGATACCAATGTCAGTTGCATGCCATTTCTTCTGTGTAATGAACATGTCTGGATTTAATTTTCACACTGGTTTAAGTTTTACCAATAGAAATGATGAGAAGGGAGAGGGAGGGTCGGAGAGGAAAATGGAAGTGCGAGGGGGTGAGGAAAGGGAGGATTACAGTCTCAGACAGATGCAAACAACAAATTCTTCTTTCTGCTAAAAAGCTACATACAAGGGGTACTCGAAAATTTGTGGTTACAACACTGACCCGAACCGTTTTTTGTTCGTTTTTATGGTGTGAAAGTGAAAGTAACTTTAATAAAACGCTTAAAAAATGCAACACAGAGCCACAGGTGGGTAAATGTCACGTGCTGATAAATTGACAGCGGAATGGCCCCAGTATAAAACACAGTAGTAGACGCTTGTATAAGGATTTTCGACTTATGCCAAAATTCAACTTATGACACACATTGAGGAACAGAACCCTGTCGTAAGTCGAGGACGCCCCCTTGTTTCAAAACCAGTAACCAGTAAAGATGACACTAGGTCAGTCAGACAAAAATCTTAGCAAGAGCATCAGCTCCAGCACTGGCAATGAAGGGCTGTGAGGGATGGAAAGCCACATCATGGATTGCTTCATCATGCTTCTTTCTATGGGCCGTGATCTCTTGCACGCATGTCCAACTGTCCAACATCCATAAGCGAACCGAGCAGTCATGACCTGTGGAAGTTTTTTTGGAGGGTAAGTCAGGTATATGGATAAGTGGAGGACATCAGTGCAGTATTCCCATTAGAACTAAACATGGCTTTATATACACTGTAATTTAGAAGTAAACATTTTACAACCTATTACATGGTATCTCGCCAGTGCACCGTTAACATATTTGTAAATTATTTATTATATCTGTTCATGGGACAACCCTGAAGATATGACACTTTGCTACAATGTAAAGTTATCAGTGTAGAGCTTGTATAAAATGCAAAATTTGCTGTGCCCTCAAAATAAGTCTAAACTGTTGGGAATACCCCTAAGTGAAAATGTCCAAATTGTGCCTAATGTGTCCATATTTTGTATGGCCACCATTATTTTCCAGCACTGCCTTAACTTTCTTGAGAATAGAGATCACTAGAGCTTAACAGGTTGCCACTAGAATCCTCTTCCACTCCTCCATGACGACATCACAGTGCTGGTGGATGTTTGCACTCCTCCACTTTCCATTTATGGATGCCCCACAGATGGCTAGTCCAGCACCTTTACCCTCAGTTTCTTTAGCAAGCAGTAGTTGTCTTAGAGGTGAGTTTGGGGTTATCATCATATTGGAAGGTCTCAGGTGTGAATGGGGAGCAGGTGGGTTAAATTTGGTGTTATCACTCTCACAGTCTCTCATACTGGTCACATGGCATCTCATGACGAACTCTCTGATGATCAGAACCTGCTGTGCAGGAGGGGATCATACTCTGCTTCAGAATGCCACAGTACATGTTGGCATTCATGGTTCCATGTTGTAGCTCCCCAGTGCTAGCTTCAAACCATGATATTCCACGACGTATGTAGAGCAAAAATAATTTTTCTTCAGATCATCAGAGAGTTATTTGCCATGAGGTGCCATGTGACCAGTATGAGAGACTGTGAGAGCAATAACACCAAATATAACCCACCTGCTCCCCATTCACACCTGAGACCTTATAACACCAACAAGTCACATGAGGGAACAGCAAATTTACATTGTTATACAAGCTGTACACTGACTACTTTACATTGTCATACCTTCAGTGTTGCCTCATGAAAATACAGTCTTATGCAAAAGCTTGGTCACCCCTTGATAAATAACTTTTAGTATTTTTGTAATTGTTGTAATTTAAATGATGTTAACACAGTCTCTCTAGGACACGGGGAAAAATACACAAACATTGATGCATAGTCAATTTTATGCCATAAATATATATTTATATAAAAAACAACAACAACATTATTCTGGCACTGCACAAACGTTTGTGCAACCTAAGAGTTCCAAAGTCTCAGATTCTTTTTACAAGGTTTCAGTCCAGCTGATGCATGACAACAGCCGTCATTAGTAAATGTCAGCTGGTGGCAATTTCAAAGCTTTACAAACACTGACTCTTCAAACCTTGTGCACACACTTGTGGACACTCAACAACCATGGGTTCCTCTAAGCAGCTGTGTAAGACTCTGAAAATCAAAGTTATTGATACCCACAATGCAGGAAGAAGGCTACAAGAAGATAGAACAGCGTTGTCAGTTTGCAGATTCCACAGTGAGAAATGTAATTAAGAGATGGCGGTTCAGGGGAACTGTGGAGGTCTAGATGATATCTGGAAGACCAAGAAAGCTCTCAGAGAAAACTGCTCATATGCTGGACAAAAATACATCAGAAGTATGCAACAGAACATCTACAGAAGCCTGATGCGTTTTGGAAACAACTGCTGTGGACTGATGAAGTTAAAATAGAATCTTTGGCCACAATCAGTTAAGTCATGTTTGGAGAAATAAATGATGATGATAAGCCTTTATACTTTTTACACTTTTACATGCCCCGAAATTGGACCTGTCCGACCAAAGGGCACATACAGACATTTGGGGGAAGACAGGTCAGATGAGAGATAGCAGAAAGGAAATTACAACATGAGGATAAGGATAAAAAAGAGCTTCTTTCACTCTGTCCAGGCAGGCAGGGTGATAGGGCTAAAAAAAACCTCAGCTTTAGCACATACATATGACACATGACATTTGCAACAGGGAGGGAAAAAGATTGGTGACAGTCCGTGTGAGCAACAGTCATTTCGTTCCCAGCCGCCAATACGGCACTAGGTCGGAGCCGTCCATCCCACACTTCAGGGAAAAAGAAGCACAAGGAGGCTTTTGGATTGGGGTGGGGGGTGAGGCGTCAGAGAGCATTTCATGAAAAGAACATCTTGCCAACCATTAAGCATGGAGGTGGATCTATTATGCTTTGGGTTGTGTTGCAGCCAGTGGCACAGGAAACATTGCACGGGTGGAGGGAAGAATGTACTCTACTAAATACCAGCAAATTCTGGAAGCAAACATCACACCATCTGTAAAAAAGCTGAAGCTGAAAAGAGGATGAGCTTCTAAACAAACCTCGAAATTCACCATGGACGACCTCAAGAGACGCAAGCTGAAGGTCTGTGATATTTACCAGACAAGGTGTGACTAAGTACTGATTATGTAGGGTGCCCAAACGTCTGCACAAATAATAACGATTTTATTTTAATTTTTGTTACATTTATGGCATAAAAAGTAACTATGCATCAATGTTTGCTGAAAATATTGTTTACTTTCTTCCATGTCCTAGAGAGACTGTGTTTACATCAAATACAAAATCACCAAAATCTGTTATTTATCAAGGGGTGCCCAAACTTTAGCATAAGAGTGTATATAATAAAATATTTACAAAAATGTGAGGTGTAGGGCTGCAACAACGAATCGATTTAATCAATAAAAATTGATTACTTTTTACTTTTTTTAATTTGTCCTGCCCTGACAGTTTGGCAAACAGCATGGTAATTCTGATGCCTGTAGTATCAGTGCAGTTTTGCTCTAAGATATTGATCAATTACTATCGTTTACTAAAAGAGATGGCAAGGCATTTCATAATCGATTCGTTGTGTCGTGTGACGCGGAGACGTTTGATTATTTAAAAAATCTAAACTTTAGTTGAGTGCGGAGCACACTGTCTCTTTCTCGCGTGCGCAGATGCTAGCTAGAGTTAGCGCCTCACAGACAGGGCAGAGCAAACATTTAAACAAACGAGCGGAGTATTTCACACACAAAAAGTGTGTTAACGGCAAAATATGCAAAGCGACATTGCACGGGAGCAGCAGGGCAGTGATCCAGCACCTGAATGATCGAGTTTGATGAGGAGGTAGTGAGCTCAATTAGCAGGTAAGTCACTACAGAACCCTACTTTGTTTTGAGTTGTTTTTTCGGAAAAAATACATAATTTCTTATTTCATGTGTCTAGTAAATGTATCTTGATTTAAGATATTTTAGATATTTGGACTGAAAACAGGACAAAACTGCTAAGTTAGAAAAGCATTTTTTGCAGTGTATAGTCTGTGCTTTGTCCCATTATTGACAAATATATTCACGTTTTTTGTCATTTTTTATTTAATTTTAAAGTTTTTTATAGCTTTTATAGCACTTAACATCTTAAACTGTGTTTAAATATGGTCTATAAATAAACCTTGCACTTACTAAATTGATGGTAATAATTTCATGAATAAGCTTCAAGTGAACTTGAGAGTGAGTATGTGTGTCTTTGGGTTACTTACCTTTACACAACTAGTAACTAAAACAATTATGTATTTATAAAAATTGTGCCATCACACACACAAAAAAAGCAAACCACGAGAGGATTCTTGATGGGAAATGAATCATGTTCTCCACAGCAGCTGCGGTCTTCACACACAGTTTCCTCAACATGGTTGTCACTGACATGAGGCCTCAGTCGATGGTTGAAGATGATGGCTTCACTAAAATGATCCACACCTTGAACCTTGGTTACTCTCGGCTTTATTATTATTTTAATAAAGGAGCAACATGTTTGTGCACTTCCTAAAGATTTTAGTTCTGTTTTTGAATAAAAGCTTGGAAACGAATGCTTTTCTTGTTTTTTGTCGTTTATCCGATTCATCAATTAATCGGAAAAAAATAAAACGACAGATTAATTGATTATTAAAATAA
Source organism: Lepidarchus adonis (assembly GCA_037576955.1). Classification (NCBI taxonomy): domain Eukaryota; kingdom Metazoa; phylum Chordata; class Actinopteri; order Characiformes; family Lepidarchidae; genus Lepidarchus; species Lepidarchus adonis. The sequence continues at coordinate 22,913,504 of JBBIGC010000104.1, forward strand.
TTGTTAGTTGCAGCCCTAGAGAGGCGTACTCAATTTTATGAGACACTGCTTTGAAAATCAAAGAATTAAACAGTGGGTATCTGGACCAGAGGATGTGTTTGACTGTACTTACTGCCTGAAATGAGGTAAGTGCCTTTAGGATCTGCAGTGAGGCAAGTAACTGCATCCAGGTGTGCCACCATGAAGTGAATCACTTTACCTTCATGAAACAAAAAACACAAAAAGGAAAAAAAACACACAATCTAAAAGATCTAATGAAATACACAAAATGTGCCTGGACTACATATTTTGACTGAGAATTATGAGCACTATGAGAATTATGATAGTCTATATCTGCCTTTTAAAGTATGTGTGATATATCCTTGTGTCCATAATTCCAGTTTTAAACAGACAGAGAGTTGATATTGCCTATATTATCATTATAATCCCAGAAAAAGTTTTCAGAATACTACAAAATAAACAAAATTTGTTTACAGGTAGAAATGGGGAAAAAATAGTGCAATGACCAGATGTTCCACAAAAAGCCATCTACATTTAAAAAATGATCTCACTCTCACACACTCACACACACCCACCTGTCTTGTTATCCATGAACCGGATGGTGCGGTTTTCATGGGCAGTGATAGAGATAGGTTGGGATGGATGGCTAACAACACGATTAATCAGCTCACTCCCTACAGAGAGAATAAACAGACATGCTACCGTAATACACCATGCCTCAATCCAAGTAAACATGGGCACCACACTGAACACAAGTATATACATTCAACGTATCTGCAGTTTATGAAATAGTTATTACAATTAATAAAAGAACAACTTATTTAAATGATACATATGCCATTAAAAATGACCACACATTCATACATACATGCAATAAAAAACACAATGATTTACAGTCATGCAAAATCCAGCCTATAATGAAAAAAAGTTTATAACCACAGAATTGCTCTTAGCTGAACATGTACAGGTGATAGACCAATCTTTATATACAGTGCTCTCCATAATTATTGGCACCCCTGGTTAAGATGTGTTAAAAGCCTTCAAATACATTCAGTTTTTATTGCAGAAGCATAGTCACACCACATTTTGACACCACACACAGTGAGGAGGATGGTAAGAGAAATAAAAAGTTCTCCAAATCTCACTGTTAAAAAATTGCAACAAATTGTGGCATCTTGGGGTCACAAAGTCTCAAACAACCACCAGGCAATGTCTTTCTCACTCACAATCAAACGCAAACGTCTGGAGTTCACTAAGCGGCACCGGGGCCATGTGCTTTGGTCAGATGAGACCAAGATAGAGCTTTTTGGCAACAAACACTAAGTGGGTCTGGAGGAACAGCATGCAGAAAAGCACCTCATGCCCACTGTGAAGTATGGGGGAGGATCTGTGATGCTGTGGGGCTGGTTCTCTTCCAGTCTGGGAACCTTGTTAGAGTGAATGGCATCATGAATGCTTGGAAATACCAAGACATTTTAATTCAAAATCCAATGGCCTCTGAAGCCGAAGATGGGTCATCACTGGGTTTTTCAGCAAAATAATGACCCTAAACATGTGGTCAAATCTACATAGAAATTGTTAACCAGACACAGAATTAAGCTCCTCCCACGGTCATCTCAGTCACCAGACCTAAACCACGTTGAAAACCTATGGAGTGAGCTGAAAAGGATAGTGCAGAAGAGAGGACCCAGGTCACTAGATGATTTTAAGAGATTGTGCAAAGAGGAAATGTAGAAAATCCCTCTTTCTGTATTCTCCCATCATGTGATATTCTATATATATACTAGGGGTGGGAATCGCAGGGTCTCTCACGATACGATACACAGGCCACGGTAACAATAATATTGTGATACCATGATAATCTATAAACACAGAAACACGGAGATGCGTTATTAATTTGCTTAAGTAACAGAAACGATATCGTCACATTTCCTATATTTGCTTTGCAACCACGATCGGAAGCTCAGAGCAACGGTTACTTCAGCTTCAGGGTTTTCACTTCTGCTCCCCTTTGTCACTTAGCAAGCTGTGCTAGCACCGTGCTAACAACATTTACATTTATTCATATTTCTGACGTCAAGAAATCAAGCATAAATTCAGACATGACAACACTATACAATGTGAAATTTACAAGGAGTTCGACACATTCCTCTTAGTCATAGAACTCAGATCGCTCCATAATTTGTCTGACATAGACAAGGTTAAAACTAATGCGCTTTTCGCTACAGCGCAATGGTTTTAACCCCGTCTGTACCGGACAAATTATGCAGCAATACGCTTCTGTCTGAGTTTTAAATTATTGTTGAGGACATTACAGCAAACGCTAGATATTGGCGGGGATACACGATTCCAGCGATGTGTGTGTACTTAAGCTAAACAAATCACTGGTTGTGGCATCCATCACTATGCAAGAAGTAAAGGAAAGATACGCACAGAGACGCAGCTGTCGCAAGATAATCCAATCTGTTCCATCAATGTTCTAAAAGCCAAACTCAGACTGGGGCGTCTCAGTCGAGCTTTTTTGTATCTGTTGCTGCTCTCCAAATCTCCTGCACGCAGTGTAGCAGTGCCACCCAGAGGAGAGGAGAGGTTGCGACGCGGGTGAGCCAACATGGTGGCAAATTTAAATATCGATATTGCCGCCGGCATATCGATTATTGTATCGCGTGAGCAAGGATGCCGATATATTGCAATATCGATATTGTGGCCCTCCCCTAATATATACACATTATAAGATAATATTAGGTGCTGTTTTGTTGGCAAAAGGGGGTTGAATAATGTATTAACATGAGGCGTGCTAATAATTGTGGCGGACATGATTTGATGTAAAAAAAATTATTTCTTAATGTGGGATTTTTTTCCCCACTGAATAAATGAACTTAAATTAATGGTTGGATTTTCCTCTTTTTTCCCCATTGTTGTCTATATTTTTTGGAAGACAATTAAATTTATTAGAAGCTAAAGTACATATCTTAACCAGGGGTGCCAATAATTATGGAGAGCACTGTATATTCTTCTTGACACTAATTTTACTGCAAATTGAATAGAAAAGATGCTTTTGAATTTTGCACAGTCCTGAAAACAACCCATAAGTCATATGTTTACATGTTTTTTGTTAACAGATGTAGCATATTTATAATAGATTTAGCATATGTCTAAGTTTTAGAATGACCAACAAAGATTTGGTTCTCATAACAAGAACCTTTAATTTTAGCATTATAAAAACAGTATAAAAACAAAAACAACAGTAAGTTGTACACACCCAATGACCCTGTGTTTATTGTAGGAGTGTATGTATTGTACTCTGAAAATTAAAATACAGTGTATACAGTGGGTGCTGCTCACCATCTTTAGTCTGAGTCTCTAGATTTAAAATGCTTTGCTCTGTGTTGAGATCGTAAATTACAGTATCACCTCCATCAAAGGACACAACTGCTTGGGAGAGGTCAGCATTCCCAAAAGCAATGGAGGTAGGTGTGCCATGTTCTAGAAAAAAAACAACTTATTGTTTAGAGTTTGACAGCAAAAATAGAGTTGTTTATTCTGAAGCTGGAAATATACTGTACTAATTATGCTCTCTAAATTTACAAGTAGCATTTATAAAAAAAAAAAAGAAAAGAAAAGAAAAAGTCAGGCACAAACTCACCTTTCTCTTTGTTGAAAACAGATATGCAAGGTGTGGAACTCTGGGGGTCCCAAATACGCACAGTGCCATCTGCTGAGCAGGAGGCCAGGCGTTTCAGAGTAGATGAATACGCCAGATCCCACACTGAATCTTCATGTCCCAACAGCACAGTACTCTCAACACCTGGGTCTGTAGTATGCATGCACAAAATACAAACGCACATCTATCCAATCAAAAAAAATCACTTATCAAATGTGAATTTAATAGCTTATCAGATATGTTTAAACAACAAGGGTACCAAAGAAAAATGTGTCAGTTTAAGTACGAAAAAGAACAACTCAACAGAGGTCACTTGGAGAGATGGGGGTTTGCATAATTAATGCATTCTGTCTTCTGCATTATAAGCTTATTACAGCAGGGAGAATAAGTATTTGACATGTCAGCATTTTTATCAGTAAGGGTATTTCTAAGTGGACTATTGACACAAAATTGCACCACATGTCAATATCAACTCAAGTATTTAATTCATGCAAAGACATTTAAACATTTAATTCCATAAATTGAGTTATGTGTAATGTGAAAAGACACAGGGAAAAAGTATTGAACACAAAGATAATGTGCAAAATGGCAGAAAATGCCAGATCACCTGAAATCTGTCAGTATTGAGAGAGAAACCCTGCCCCCTATCAGTACTAAGTGATATCAGCTGCTTTAGTCCTAATTGACGCCTATAAAGGCTTCTCATTACCCAGAAGGCACAAAGGAAAGACTTAATGATGGGTAAAAGTAGAGAACTCTCCCAAGAGCTTCATAATCTTATTGTTGAAAAGCATTCTGATGAGAATGGTTATAGGTACATTTCCAGAATTCTGAAATGTTCCTGTGAGCACTGTGGGAACCATTATCCCGAAAATGGCAAGAGTATCAGTTCACCATAAACCGGCCACGATCAGGTGCTCCACATGAGATTCCTGTCCAAGGAATCCAAAGAATAAAAAAAAGGAGAGTTCTCCAAGAGCCAAGAACAACTTGGGCAGAACTTCAGGAAGACCTTGCATCAGCAGGTACTGATGTGGGGACTTGTCAGAGAACTGTCTGTGTCTGGGATAGAATCTCTCAATCTAAAGAGTCACAATCTAATGGGATTTAGCTTTAGTATAACGGTTAGAGTATTGCCCCTTTATTCTGAAGGTTCAAATCGCAGACCGCTAAAGGTACCACTGAGGTACTCTTGAGCATGGTACCATCCCCAAGCACTGCTCTTTCACATATGGGTCAAATGCAGAGGTTAAATTACATTGTGGTGCATGGTGTGCTGTGGTGTTGTGTGTTCACAATGACAAACATTCCCTTCACTCACAGATTGCAAAATGGCAGATGGCAGCCAACAACTTTCCCTGCAGTGTTTCCCCCACAGCATACTAGAGATGATGACAAAGCAGGTGAGGAAAACCTCAATGATTACAGTGTAGAAGGGTACAATCATTGCCCATGGCAGGTTAAAATTCTCCGTTGGGCTTTTTGAAATGTGATTCAGCTCCAACTTGAGGCCCTGGGAGATCTGGATACAGAGGAAGAGGAAGGACTCCACAGTATTGACCAGGTAGCAAAGTGATAAGGGAAGCAATGGAGATCTGTCATATTTGAAGTCCACTACTATCTCTATATGTTGAGACTGTTCTAGCTTATGTTCAATTTCCATCTTTTTATTTTTTGTATTTATCTTTTTAATTAAATCCTACCCAACAGAGATTGGGGTGGTTTTACCCACAAACTTCAGTAACTTGTCACGACTCAAAGTGCAGCTGTATATAGGGAGTATGGTAAGGTTTGGCAGACATTGCTGGGAGAGCTAATTCTACAGCAGAGCCAGAATGATGATATTGAATGAAAAGTTTCAAAAACAGGAAACTGACAAGATCCAGAAGAATCCAGGTTGGAGGATAATCTAAAGAGACTAACACTAGAACGACTGCAGATTCAATATACCTAGAAAGACTGAGGCGCATCAATTGATGCAGTGCCTAGTTTCACACAAAACGCCTCCTTATAGAACTGCTGCTGCACTTTACTTTCATATATATTTTACCATTAAACTTCTGTTCACACATCTTGTGATGAAAACTTGCACATTTGCTCATGAAAAAAGCTTGCGGCAGCTTTCATCACGAGCATGTGCCAGCTTGGGGGCAGTGGTGGCCTAGTGGTTAGGACTTTGACCCTAAGATCCGAAAGTCGCAAGTTCAAGTCCCATGCCGGGCACCACTGAGGTAATCCTTGAGCAAGGTACCGTACTATCAACTGCTCCCCGGGCGCTGTTGATAGCTGCCCGCTGCTCCACATATGCATGTGTGATGGGTTAAATGCAGAAGACAAATTTTGTTGTGGTGCACTGTGTGCAGTGGTGTGTTCACAATGACAGAAAATCACTTTCACTTCACTTTCATCACGAGCATGTGCATGCTTTTTTTCAGGAGCACACTCGTGAAGAAAGCGCACAATGCCGCAATCAGAGCGAGTAGACAGTGCATTGTCTAGTCAAGGGGTCTTCAATTAAAAGTCACTGAGGTCCAGTTATAAAATTTTGTCCAAGCAGAAGGTCAGAAACAAGGACCATCTTGTGTCTTATAGCCTTCCCCTATGTCGACATTTTCATATGGTTTCCTCAATATTTATTGTTCATTTCCAATTAAGGCACAACTAACTCTTTTAACATAAAAGTAGTCCCAGGCAAATATATTTAGGGCCTTTATTTCAGATCAAAGAGTGGAATAACTTTTTCTCTTAAATTAAAGAAGTGCCAACTTAAAGAATTGAAGGCCTACACTTCAATTAAAAAAGTCAACTCAGAAAACAATAACTAAAAAGCGCAAACAGAACATTGATTTAGCATTTTCTCTTCTTTGTTTTTAAAATATAGAAGTCCCAGACCCCAAAAAACTGAGGACCAACTTTTCAAGAAAAAAAAAGGCCACATCTTCAAAAAACAAGTGGCTTATCATCACGTGGTAAACCAACAATTTGATTGGCTCAGCTTAAGCTATGATCACACAAGAAAAAGTTGACAACAGCGCAAAAAAAATAAGCTGACAACGTTCTGTTACAAATAGCAGCCAAGCGCGTCTTTTGTCACTCAAACAGCAGCTGCAACAGTAGCCTAGTGCCATGCGAGCATTTCATCTACTGGCACGGTCTCCATTTTTTGTTGTTGTTCTTGTTGTTATGGAAATGACAGGTCTCGCTACTTGCTTGTGATTGGTCAGCTTGACACAGGGTGTTTTTTTTTTTTAGAAAAGTTTTCAACTTGGAAGACATTCTGAGACACACTAAAACAGACGCTGGCAGTTTAAAAAAAACATGCCAAGTGTGAACATACTGTAGCCTGAGCGAAGCTATTGTCGTATTTACTGAAGTAGCAGCGCCCGCTGTCAATAGCCACAACCGTCCAAAACAATGCTCCACGAAAATGACTTAATCTTGTGAATTTACCAGACTTGTCACGGGTCCGGACAGAACAATCACTCGGTCCGGATCCAGACCGAGGTCCGCCATTTGGTGATGCCTGGTCTAGTCTTACAGAACAGTGTCCAGTCTTACAGAGCAGTGTCCAGTTTTACAGAGCTGCTTCAGTCACTTTATATTGTATAGAAAAAGCAAAGGCACAGTTACAGGGTTGTGTTTTCTTACACAAGTTTCAGATATTTGTATTGATTATTATACAGGACTTTCCATTATATTATAAAGGAAGTGTTTAGATTTTTTATATTGTCATACATTGTATTGTTTTATAAGACATAACACTTAGAATACATGGAGCTAGGCTTCTATGCATGATATTGTTTATGTGCTTCTAATTATCATATCCAACCATAATTACATGCACAAATTATCTGATACACAATAACTGTCGTTATTCTAGACATGAACAGGACCAGGTCACAGCCCAAGAATCAAATACCAAACCAACAGAAAGAGAACCCAGTACCAGTTACTGAACATTATGACACTAGTAGTTGAATGTAGTTGATTTATTGTGACTCTTCACTTTCTAGGTATATTCTGCTGTAACATCCCCATTTCACCAGCAATTTAGTTTGTTTCTCCATGTTTTGTTCAAGAATGATAAAAAGATTTTTGATAAAAAGATTTTTTAAGCAAGAACTTCAACAATGAGAAATAGTAGTGAATTTGTTTGCTTTGCATCAATTGATGCAGTCAGTCTTTCTAGTGTTAATTTATGCAAAGCATTTTGTGTAACATTTTATTTGCATGAAAAGTGGTACCATTACTACTACTACTACTGATACTACCACTACAACTACTACTGCTGCTGCTACTACTACCACCACTACCACTACTACTACCACTACTACAACAAGTGGGAGGGGGTTGTTTTGACCAAATGGATGCATAGTGGGCTTAACATTGAATGGATGACTAGTGATGTTGATGGGCTAATAGCTTGGGGCTGTTCACACTGGGGACTCAAGACTGTTGATAAAGTATATTAGGTACAGGGGATGTAACTAGCTGTAGTCCTATCCAAACAGATGCAGTCACTGGATGAGAACTGCTCTTCAGAATTTTTCAAAATATGTTTGGCTTCATTCATCATGTTGCCCATTTTTAATTTTGCCACTTTAAACCCATTTCCTCTCCAGACACAGACATTTGAGCCATTGTTATAACTCACTAGTGTGTGCTGGAATACAATAATATTCATAAAAGCAGATATGACAAACATTATTGAACTCATCCAAGCTATACTCGTCACAAAAGGTCTAGAAAGTTTTAATTTCTGCCTATTGTGTAAGAATTTAAAAGCCACAAAATAAATACACAATTCATTCTATTTTCCATACATATGAATTCTATACAGGATTAAATGTCCAGCTACTAAAAAAGCTTTATCCATCTCTCTAACCTCTCTAATCATGCATAATTGATCGGACAGCCTAGATTTTATTACTGAAAATAATAAAAAAAAGTGAAAAAACAAAAAGTGTAGAAAAGTAATTGACAAGTCTGTTATATTATTGATAATTGGAATTAATAAGCCAAACACACCTATATTTGACTACTGTCATCCATGTTGACTCCACCAAAATAAAGCCTCTCCAGTAATTGAAGTAGACAATAAGGTATTGACAAGCAGCAAAAGAAACTCTAAAATAATATAATTCTGGAAAGGTTTAAAAAGCAATTTGGGAGTCCAAAAAACTACAATGAGAGATAATTTTTTCCCAAAACAAATCTTACTCATCGGCCCTAAGCACACATACCTACTGTTTTTTGGTCAATATGAGATGAACTCAAGTCCAGAGAACTCAGCAGGGTTTCTGTATAGAATTAATGTTTAGCTTTTTTGTTGCATAATAAGAGTTTCAGGCTGCATTTCTTGATGCAATGGCAGCCTGTATTAAGTGATGTTCCTTTTAGTTATTTAACAAATGTAAAACAATAAAAATCTATACTTCAACCACTTCTTTTTTGATAACTTTAATGTAGTCATTCATTAATTATTGAGAGCATTTAATTTCTTAAATATGTTTTAATTTACTAAAAGTATGTCACCTGACCATCACACCTATTGGAGATCTTGTTATACCAGCTTCTTAAAAAGGTTTTGCAGTATGTGTACACATTCAATCAAATGAGCATTTTGAGGTTAGACACTGATGTTTGTTTAAAAAAAAAAAGAAAGAAAGAAAGAAGGAAAGGGCATAGTTCACAATCAATATTTGAAATCATCTCAATGGTGTTCAGCTGGGTTGATGTCTCTAAGCTACTGGAATTCCCCCACAACATATTCATCAGACCAGGGGTCTCATTAATAACCGTTGCATATGCACAAAATGGGACCTTCCACCTTACAAATTAATGGTAGAATGTGCATATATGTATGTGAACTCTGACTATGCATGCAAACATTTTGGGGAAAAATATGACCGCAGTGAGCAAAACATGAGAGGTATCAGTACATATATATACAGTGGGGCACACTGATGAGAGAGTCTGTAATGTTCATTATAGTTTCACTTCAAATGTGGAAAAAAAAAAAAACTTGGAAAAAAACAAAACAAAAAAAAACAGGAAATCACACAAATGATTTTCTTTCTTTTTTTTTTTTCCCCCCAATTCTGTTTATTGGCAAAAAAAATGCAATACAATACATTCCCTTACAGAAATAACATTTCACTTTTCATCCTTTTTCTAAGTAAATTTTACATTTTTATACGAGGAGCGCTTTTCCTCCATGACAACAGAAAGTAAAGCCTTCCACCTCACCGGGTTTAAGTGCGAGTATACATGGATCTTACTGGGCTCCCTGCTTGTACCGAGTGCGGAATGTTTAGCTGTACTTCCTTCCCCGTCGCCAGTAATAGTTTAAACTTTGTTTGCGAGAAGTGTCCGTTAGTTTTATCGCTGATGGAGAAGGTCTCTCAGTTAGAGGTGCACATCCGAACGCTAATTAGAGCTAGTAAGCCAGAGTCAGGGTGCCCTAGCACGAGGTTCAGTAAGCATTCCCTGCTCTCTGGCTTTAGAGCTCCCGCAGCAGAGCGAATGGGTTACATCTCGCCGCCATAGTCGGAAAACCAAGGCTCCTGCTGAGGTTTCCCCATGCGCGCACCACTCTCCTCCCCCCATTCGCATGTCAAACAGGTATGCCCCACTCAGTGCAATGCCCGCTGAGAAGCCTGTTAAAAGTGCTCTGGTTATAGGAGATTCTATTCTTCGACATGTGAAACCAGTTAGCCGTTTAGGGGCTCCAGCAAAAGCGACAGTCAGGTGTATACTGGGTGCCAGGGCGCCAGACATTAGAGGGAACCTGAAGCTAATGGCTAGCCATAGGTATGAGAGGATAGTAATTCGTGTAGGAGCTAACGATATCCTTCTGCGGCAAAGCGAGGTTACTAAGAGTTGTATTAAAGAGGTGTGTAAATTAGCCCAGACGATGTCCGATGCCGTGGTTTGCTCTGGCCCCATCCCAATGCGGCATGGCGACGAGGCCTACAGCAGGCTTTGGCCATTGAATTGCTGGATGTCCAAGTGGTGTGCAGAAAATAAAGTGGGATTTATAGATAATTGGTCCATTTTTGAGGGCAAGTCTGGTCTCTTAGCCCGGGACAGTATCCACCCCTTGCGGGAGGGTGCTGCTCTCCTTTCCCGCAGCATAGGCCGTAGGTTATCAGTTAGCCAGCAGTGTAGCTCAGCTAGAAGCTGCTGACAAACCAGGGCCGAGGCCAGGCTAAACCGACCGTCTGCTAGGGGCTCTGAGGTGCAACCAAAGGTCCACTCTATTAA
>JBBIGC010000104.1:22924533-22936547 GCA_037576955.1 Lepidarchus adonis
TACAGTACTGTACTAATACTGCATCAGAGGGTGGAGGAACAATGTGTTCCAGCTCCACCTTTTCCTCCACATTGTGTTCTCCATATACAAAAAATATGCAAAAATGTGGATGCCTGACTCGACCAATCCACTCACACACTGACCAGCCTCTCATATCTGCCTCCTACCTCCACGCTGTGGCTCACCTGCATCTTTGGCCTTCTTGGCCCACTCTGTAATGTCGTCTTGAGAACGACCGTCAGTGAACACCAGCCCAACCCGGGGGATGTTTTTGGAGGAGGCACGAGCCCCTTCAGCCTCAGAGAAACTGTTCTCCACCATGTGTTTCAGCGCCAGCCCAGTCATGGTTCCCTTCTCCATATATTCCACCTTCAGCACAGCAGCCTTGATCTCCTCCTTGCTCTTGTACATGCCCAGTTGGAACTCGGTCCTCACACGGCTGGAGTACTGAACAAGACCCACGCGTGTTCCATGACCCGAGATATCAAGTTGGTCCACGACCTGGTTGACGAATTGCTTGACGAGTTCGAAATTCTGGGGTCGGACACTCTTAGAGCCATCAATGAGGAGGACCAGGTCAATGTTGCTTGTCCTACAGCCTGAAAGGGAGGTGTTGCACGTAAAGAGAAGATCAGAATATCATTAAACGGAATGTACCCGGATTAGGCCAGGGGTCCTACTTCTACTACCATTACTATTACTGCTACTACTTCTACTACCATTACTATTACTGCTACTACTTCTACTACTACTACTGCTATCATTACTACTACTACAACTACTACTACTACTACTACTACTACTGCTACCATTACTATTGCTACTACTACTACTACTACTGCAACCATTAATATTACTGCTACTACTTCTACTACCATTACTATTACTAGTACTACTTCTACTACTGCTACAATTACTATTACTGCTACTACTACTACTACTACTACTTCTACTACTATTACTGCTGCTACTATTGCTACCATTACTACTACTACTACTGCTGTTACTACTAATGCTACTACTACTACTAATGATACTACTACTACTACTGCTACCATTACTATTACTACTTCTACTACTACTGCTACCATTACTACTACTGCTACTACTACTGCAACCATTAATATTACTGCTACTAATTCTACTACCATTACTATAACTACTACTACTACTACTGCTACCATTGCTATTACTACTACTACGTCTACTACTATTACTGCTGCTACTACTGCTACCATTACTACTACTACTGCTGCTTTTACTACTAATGCTACTACTACTACTACTATTGATACTACTACTACTACTACTACTACTGCTACGACTACCACTACTGCTACTACTATTGCTAATACTACTACTGCTTCTACTGCTACTTTTGATAATAAAAATAACAATTAGAAGAAGGAAAAAGAAGAAAAAAATGCACAAGATTGCTAACATGATACAATAATCAATATGCCAATGGCAAAATCGATATTTTAATTTTTAAACATTTGGCGCCAATTTGACTTGCCACTAGTCACTACTTCATGTCTCCTCTGGGTGGCTGAGCTTGGCTGAGAGACGCATTTAAATCTAAAGTCTGGCTTCACTTTGCCTTTTAGAACATTGAGAACAGAACGTTGATCATTTTGTACCGGGCCGCATCCCTGACTTTCCATCACTTGTTTTATAGCGATATATGAAGCCTTTAAATGAAACCAGTCAGCATGAGAAATAATCAAACAAGACCTTCTTTGAAAAAGGGGAAAAGACCCAATAATGAGAGGGTGTATAATTCTCAACCAATATCTACCATTGGCTGATCTATCGAACAAAAACATAATGCTCCATAATACGTTTCGGTGCACAGAGGTAAAAAGTGTTCTCTACCTAGGAGCTTGGTATTATATGGCATTAATTTTGACTATGACACCCGGTTCCCCCTTTCAGTTCTCTGTTATTTATTTACTGATAAAGATAAGTTCTGTTTGAACTTAATATATCTTTATTAAACTGCCTCTGTGTTGCTCATTTGTACCTTTAACATGGCACAATTAATTGATTAACATATTATTGTAATCAGAAAGGATTTAAAACATAAGTTTTTGAAAATAGCATTGCTATTATTTATGTGAATTAATAATGCCACCACCTACCCCACACAATATATCGAGTATCACAGAATGTCTGTATCATGATTTTATCACTATCGTGGGCCATGTATTGTGTATCGTACTGTATCATGAGTTACCCTGTGATCCCTACCATTAATATACAGACTCTGATGAAGCTCAGTACTGGCACCTGCAGTACTGGAGAAAATACACCCTTCAACTAATGGTTAGAAAAGTGGGTTCGTGAGCAAGGGGTCATGGGTTCGATTCTCAGAACCAGCCAGCAGAGGAAGGCACTAGAGCATGGCTACCGAACCCGACACAACGGGACCTGACGGGTTTGGACAAATATTACACAATGGTTACTCGGGTTTGGGTTGGGTCATGTCAGCACAAAAACTTTTGATCATTAAAATAGTTAAGGCTACTACACAGTGAGGCCCCAGAGGGTCTGTCTCACATGATGCAACTGCAAAAATATTTGTTAATAAAAAAAAAACAATAGTTTTTAATATTAAATAAAGCAGGGTGTACGCTAGGTCATGCTGGATCTTTTGCTTTCTTCCTGTACGTGGGGATTTGTTTCTGTAGCCATGACAACGTAGCCATGACAGCTTTCATTCAGTAGCATAATGGGAGATGTACAAAATAAATATTTATCTGGATAATTCAAAACAACAGAATATGAAGGGAAGTCTACTTGTTTGTTTGTTTAACAAGAGGATCATTATAATCACTTAGCAGCAGCTGTTTCAGCCAAACATTAAAATTTCATTCGGGTTCAGACCGGGTTCGAATAGAGATATAGGTCTCTAAATGCAGGTCAGGTTCGGGTCGGGTTCGGTCACTGCTCTGTCGGGTTCAGGTCAGGTTCGGGTCGGGTTCGGTCACTGCTCTGTCGGGTTCGGGTCGGGTTCGGTCACTGCTCTGTCAGGTTCAGGTCGGGTTCGGTCACTGCTCTGTCAGGTTCGGTCCCTGCTTTGTCGGGTTCGGGTTCAGGTTGGGTTCGGTCACTGCTCTGTCGGGTTCGGTCACTGCTCTTTTGGGTTCGGGTTCAGGTTGGGTTTGGTCACTGCTCTGTCGGGTTCAGGTTGGGTTCGGTCACTGCTCTGTCGGGTTCGGTCACTGCTCTGTTGGGTTCGGGTTGGGTTTGGTCACTGCTCTGTTGGGTTGAGGTTGGGTTCGGTCACTGCTCTGTCGGGTTCGGGTCGAGTTTGGGCACTGCTTTGTCGGATTCGGGTCGGGTTCGGTCACTGCTCTGTCGGGTTGGGTCACTGCTCTGTTGGGTTCAGGTCAGGTTCGGTCACTGCTCAGTCAGGTTGGGTTCGGGTTCAGGTTTGTTCCGGTCACTGCTCTGTCGGGTTCGGGTCGAGTTCGGGCACTGCTCTGTCGGGTTCGGGTCGAGTTCGGGCACTGCTCTGTCGGGTCCAGTCCAGGTTCAGACAGAAAAAAGTGCCCGATCAGCACTCTAGAAGGCACCCATACGGATCCCCCTGTAGGCCGCTCTGGATAAGAGGGTCTGCCAAACACTGCAAATAAAAATGACTGCGAAGCTACAGTGTATTAGAGCCAGCAATCAAGGCAGTTTATGCTTTAGGTGAATTAATTATTCACTCACCTCAGCATGAGGCCTTCACTCCAAGTCTTTATAGTAGTAATAAAATAGTGGGAATAGTAAGAATAACAGGGTTTATGTAGCATATCATCCTCTTTAATTAAAGAAATTAGGGCGGACACTCACTCTTGGTTAGTCATCAGTTAAAATAATTTGTATTATCAATTAATAATACCAATAATGATTGTAAATGATAAACTGACCAGCCATAAGATTAAGACTACTTGCCTAATAGTGAGCACTGAGCACCTGATGTTGCTGAAACAGCTATGACTGTGGTGCACAGTGTGTTCTGACCTCTTTCTACCAGAACAACAATAATAGAAGCTCCTCGTTGGGACTGGACCAGACAAGCTAGTCTTCACTCCCTTACGCATCAGTGAACCTTGGGTGTTTATGACCCTGTCAGTGGGTCACATTTGGGAGGTACTAACTATTGCACACCTAGAACACTCAAGACCTTCATTTCTGGTGGGGTTCTAGCCATCACAAGGCCCTCAGTTACTTACACTCCTGCTTACCCATCAATTTCAAGAACTGACTGTTCACTTGCTGCCTAATAATGTTGTGGCTGATCTGTGTTTTTTTTCTAACTTTAACAATGTTTATGTAAACCTTTTAATAAATAAACAAACAAACAAACTGAAATTCTTTATCAATATGGGTGCATGATATCTGTCTAGTGTTCGAGCTAAAATATATAGTCACCAATCAAAAGAAATGTGTTTTAAAGTGTTAAGTGCATACTTCCACAGCTCTTCCCGTCCTCCTGTAGAATGTGACCTTCAGGGCAGATGCAGTGGTAGGACCCTGGTGTACTCACACACTGGTGTTCACAACCATGCTCCACTACATTACACAGGTTGTCCGCTACAAGAGACACAGACATAAAAGTGGTTTAGAGAACAACTCTTTGTTTAATACTGTATATTTTCCAATAGTAGCCCTGGCGTATATTAAAAAAATTATTAGGATGGCCCAGCTTTTAATGGAGGCAGGCGTTTGTTGGAGGCAGACGGAATGGTGACGGGTATTTACGGCCACAAAACGTTGTGAAGCTTCTTCATATTTATTTTGACAGAAGATAAAACATAAAGTCATCCTTCTGTCTGGTCGGCGGTGATACTCATCTGTGATGCTGCTGTTGTTGTGGGAGTGTTGTTTAAAAATATGTTTAAACAGAGCCGCTAAATATCTGTCAATAACCCTCAGAAATTAGTAATCTTCAGAAATCAGAGGTTTGTTTTAAGTTGTTTCATACCTTTTATGGAATAATGCTGCCTTCACGTGCTATGGGAAAGATGATCCTGTCCATTTGTAAATGGGAAATTACATAAACAGCATACATTCTGTTTAAACATGGAGGTAAGTTTCGCAAATGTATGTGTGTGTGTGTTGAGGTAGGGGGGGGGGGGGGCTACACCATCCTGAGTAAAGGTTAAAGTTCTTCCTACACTGCATTGTTCAGTCTTTACATTACATATTATATGTTATTATTCTGCTTTTGTCTCACACTGTGGTCTATCTGAACTTAGTCCTAAATAATGTACTATTACTACTGCTAATGCAACTACTACTACTATTATTATTCATTCTATTATTAATAATTATACTACTACTACTAATGATACTAACACTACTACTGCTATTACTGCTACTACTACAAGTACTATTACTAATGATACTAACATTACTACTAATGATACTAACACTACTACTACAACTACTACTACTACTAATGATACTAACACTACTACTGCTATTACTGCTACTACTACAAGTACTACTACTACTAATGATACTAACACTGCTGCTATTACTGCTACTGCTACTACTACAACTACTACTACTAATGATACTAACACTACTACTCATACTAATGATACGAACACTACTACTACTACTAATGATACTAACACTACTACTGCCATTACTGCTACTGCTACTACTATAACTACTACTACTACTAATGATACTTACACTACTACTCATGATACTAACACTACTACTGCTATTACTGCTGCTACTACTACTACTACTACTACTACTACTACTACACGTACTACTACTAATGATACTACCACTACTACCACTACTACTAATCATACTAACACTACTAATGCTATTACTGCTACTGCTACAAGTACTACTACCAATGATACTAACACTACTACTGCTATCACTGCTACTGCAGCTACTACAAGTACTACTACTAATGATACTAACACTACTTCAGCTATTACTGCTTCTGCTACTACTATAATAATGATACTATCACTACTACAACTAATGATACTAACACTACTACTGCTATTACTGCTACTGCTCCTGCTACT
Source organism: Lepidarchus adonis (assembly GCA_037576955.1). NCBI lineage: Eukaryota > Metazoa > Chordata > Actinopteri > Characiformes > Lepidarchidae > Lepidarchus > Lepidarchus adonis. The sequence continues at coordinate 22,930,584 of JBBIGC010000104.1, forward strand.
ACTACAACTACTACTACTAATGTTACTAACACTACTACTCCTACTAATGATACTAACACTACTACTGCTATTACAGCTACTGCTACTACTACAACAACAACTACTACTAATGATACTAACACTACTTCTGCTATTACTGCTACTGCTACTACTACAACTACTACTACTAATGATACTAACACTACTACTACTACTGCTACTACTACAACTACTACTACTAATGATACTAACACTACTACTACTACTACTACTACTACTACTACTACTACTACTACTAATGATACTAACACTACTCCTGCTATTACTGCTACTACTACTACTAATGATACTAACATTACTACTACTGTTACTGCTACTGCTACAAATACAACTACTACTGCTACTAATGATACTAACACTACTACTACTACTAATGATACTAATGATATTGACTCTACTACTGCTATTACTGCTACTGCTACTACTACAACTACTACTACTAATGATACTAACACTACTACTACTACTACTACTGCTGCTACTATTACTACTACTACTAATGATACTAACACCACTACTACTACTGCTACTATTACTACTACTACTACTAATGATACTGCTACTACTAGTGCTACTACTACTACTACTACTGCTTCTGCTACTATTACTGTTACTGCTACTACTGCTAATATTAATCTTATCACTGCTGCTACTACTACAAGTACTACTACTACTGTTACTGCTTGTAGTACTGCTGCTATACTGACACTGTTACTACTATTACTGCTGCTACTGCTACTTTTGATAATAATAATAATAATAATAAGAAGAAGAAGTATAAAAACAAGAAGAAGGAGAAGAAAAAACTAATATTCGTGAACTAAACATCTAACAAACACAACTTTGTGGCCACTTTATCTTAATGCCTCTGTTTTCTCAGTGTGAAGACCATAACTGATAAAACCAGACAAAAGTCTGTCTATTGATCATAATAGGCACCTTATTATTTCTTGCAAAAACTTCAGATATCAAAGCAATGAGACTGTGTAAACACAGGACATGTCTGAAGTATGTGGGAACGGAACACTCACAGTATTATTGCTCTGATAACTCTGCTCTGAATCACTGCAGCTGAACTTTGAAGTGAAGATGAATGTGATTCAGTCTGTTATTCTTGAACAAGTAAATCAAGTAACATTTGCTCCTGTTGCTCAATATCTGTGGCTACGTTCAGTGTTGCAATCCTTTATCATAAGTGAGAAAAGGAGAAAGATCTGGAAAATACATAACTGCCTTACAGTCTTTAGTTCAGTTAATGGCAAATAACATTTGTTTTGGAGCTCTTCCTCTGTTCGGGAATGGGGACTGGGAAGACCATTAAACTTTTAGGAGGGTGTTTTCTCTTTTTAGCATCTCTGCTGATCTGCAACATTCTTCAGGCGGCTGGAAAAGTGCGGTATTTGCAAATGGATCCACTGAGGCTGTGATAAGTTGGATAAATTCTGCGAAAATTAGGTTCTAAAAAGGTTCTAAGAGTAATGCTGCCTTCACATGTGAAAAGGACTATTTATCATTGAGAACATATCTCATCACACAATGTGCACCATGATAAAATGTGACCTGCAATTGACCCATCCACATGTGGAGCAGTAGGAATCTGTCAACAACACCTGGGGAGCAGTGTAGCAGGACAGTAGCAGGACTTGAACCTGCAATCTTCCGATCACAAGGGCAAGTTCCCAAAGGTAAACACACGACATTAACATCTGGACTTCTGGTTGGTGTTCAACAAAGGCAAACAAACACTAATGAAACAACATATTGAAGTCAGTCAAGTGCTGATACAATTGTGTGCATTCATCAGAGTGCATTCATTTACCCAAGGTCTGTGTGAATCAGGACTTAATGTGTAATTACACACCAATTACTGAAACATAATATAAAGAATAGGATTTATGTAAAGTAAGTAAAACACCCACAAAACTGAGGTGCAGCTTTCAGTCCACCTGGCACCTACAGTATACAGGCCATGCATAAACTTGTGTACATGCTTATATTGGCTTATTTCAAGCTTTGATTGTGATACACACTAGCTCAGGAAATGACAACGAAAACCAACTGATGATTTTTGAAATAAGCCCTTATAGACCTTTATGTAGGTTTATATGTTATGAACACAGGCTCAAATCCAAAAAAGACAATCCAAGTGTCCAGAGTCAAAACTAAAAATGTAAACAAATTCACAGTCCATAATCTAAAATCATGTGAGACAAAAACAGACAGGGTCAGATTCAAAAAAGAGAAGGCATACAAGAAAACGCTCAGTCAGTTTGCAGGGCAAAACAATACTTTTCAAACCAGGAAGTAGAATGTTAGGTTGTTCAATATTCAGATCTCCAGATCCCAAACCAGAGTCTGGAATCTCACAACATTGGCTATAATGAAGGCTTATGTAACCTTATAAATGCTTCCCTTCAATAAGTGAACAATGCAATGTGCCCTCTGCATTTAACCCATCTCACATGCACATGTGGAGCAGCAGAAAGCTATGAACAGCACCCAGGGAGCAGCGGTGCCTTGCTCAAGGGTATCTCAGTGGTGCCCAGGCTGGGACTTGAACCTTCAACCTTCTGATCTCAGGGGCAAAGTCCTAACCACTACACCACCACTGCAACATTAAGAAAATGTTATTTTCCAGGAAGCCTCTCTGCAATCACTTTGTTTAGTCTACTTCCTGGAGGCAGACCATAATGAACCCTTGTTCTTGAATTCCATACATACCCTGGCAGGTCTTCCCATCCTCCTGGAGAGTGTAGGCCTCCTTGCAGCGGCAATAGAACCCATTGAGCACGCTCACACATTCATGGTCGCAGCTGTGATTCCCAAATGAGCAATAGTCAATCACTGTAAGGATGAAGAAAGAGCAGGTTAACGAGCAGATTTAGTGTCATCCGAAATATAAATAATAATAAAAAAAATTCTAGAAAGTCAACGTGAAATGAACATTAAAACTTGTGAAAAGGTGAAACATTTTTTTTTGGTTACTTTTACTATGCTCCACCCTGATGTTTTAGGGGTGGAGATGAGAATGTTTTAAAAGATAAAATATGATCAATATCAATATTTATAAAAGGTCGGTTTTGATTTCAGGTTGACTTTAAAGAAGATTGACACATCTTGCATTGACACCAATCAGCCATAACATTAAGACCACTGCCAGGTGAAGTGAGGAACATTAACTCTATTACAGTGGCACCTGTCAGGGGGTGGGATAAATTAGGCAGCTACTGAACAATCAGTTCTTGAAGTTGACGTGCACATGCTACATGGTCCCGCCTGTCGAAGGGTCAGCAGACAGGGTCCTTCAACCCAGACTACTGGTTTCCTCTTCTTTTGGCATAGGCCCGGCACACTTATATCCTCCTGTAAGTGCAGCCATATTGGACTTTGGCTCAGCCGGAGTTGGGCTGAGGCTGAATTTGGTTGTGTTCCAATATTTATGTCTCCAGATGTCTGTTAACTCACAGAACACTCCATAACATCTACTGTTTTGGTGTTGCTCTAGTCAACACAACAAGACCACTGTCAAAGTGGCTCAGATCCTCTTTGGGATTGGACCACACTCTTCACATGCATCAATGAGCCTTGGAGCACTTTGGGAAGATACGAACTGCAGACCTGGAACACTCCACAAGACCTGCTAGTCTGGAGATGCAATAAGGCCTTAGGCTCCTGTATCCAGCACATAAACTTCAAAAAACTGACTGTTCCCTAGTTGCCCAATATATATCCCATCTCCTGGCAGGTGCTACTGTAGTGAAATAACTAGTAAATGTTCTTCACTTCACCTGGCTGTGGTCTTAATGTTATGGCTGTTGGTGCACAGAGTTTGTTACAGATCTGTTACAGAATTCTAATAATCGTTCAGCTATAAATGAATCAAAAGTCTCATCATTGCCATAATGGATCTCAATTATAGCTGAACAAATCTACAGAAGAATGAAGAAGGATGCAGGCTGCTTAGAAATATCTAGCCCAACTGCACAGTCCTCTCCCAGCCCATGATATGTGGATTTAAATCACATGACCTCTTATTGCATGTGACTCCATGTATGCTCACATGCATTTTTATTTTCATGTATGGTATAAAAGCATGCAGTGCTGCACAGCGGTGTGTGTGGCCTGATCTTTGGCCCTCACTAACTTGTGCAGGTCTTCTTGTCCTCGTTGAGTGTGTATCCACCATTACAGCGGCAGTAAAAGCCATTGAGGACACTCACACACTTGTGCTCACAGCTATCATTTCCAAATGCACAGTAGTCGATCACTGGAACAGGTTGACAAATGCAACACGTTTACAATGGCAAAGTGACACAGATGATCTGAAAGCTGCAGGTAAATTCAACGTCTTTCTGATTAGAAGAGTTAATTGCTAGGCAAAGAAAAGCAGAACAGATATATAAAATATACAGTCCCCATCATAATTATTGATAAACGTCTTGATTAAATTAAGTTTTTATTGCAGAAGCATACTCTCACACTGAGAATTATTGAAAAATGTAACCTTCAACTCAAGTAAATTTTAAGTGAAAAAAAATATAGAAAAGAAATAATTTATTTTTCATAAAATCACCTGCTCCAGTTTTTTCCCTTAAAATTCACTTGAGTTGAAGATTAAATTTTTCTACAATTTTCAATGTGAGAGTATGTTTCTGCAATAAAAATGTAACTTAATTTAAGGCTTAACCAGGGGTGGCAATAACTATGGAGGGCATTGTATATTAAAGATTAGAGAAAAAAAAATCAGTGTAGTATCATAATATTTTTCGTCATGATAAATCAATAGCAGGGCCAATCATTGTAATTTATTGATATGATTTAATTTTATCATCAACAGTTATTTTTTTCTGGTGAGTTCAAAGCAGCTTCTCATCTGACTTCCCAGTCTAGAATTGTGGTTCTCAAGGTTCTATGCTCTAGACTGCCTTTCACTGTTCCTTTCACAGAGTTAACTTCTACAGAACGTCAACAAAACAGCAATCTGCGTATTTTGTGTGTATTATTTGTTCAAAATATTAAAGCACAAACCTTTCTCATGTACAAACCCTGCTTACATAAAAGTTTATTAATATTGCAATAAAAGCTAGAATGAGTTGTTTAAAGTTCAAAGAAAATATTTCCAGCATTTTCACTCACATACTAAATAGTGTTAACTTTCTAATCTTTTAGTAACGCACCAATGTGCCATTTTTCAATAGTTTTTTTTTTTTTTTTTTTTACATACATACAGTTTCAACTGTGGTTAATATGGATGCTTATAATAATAATGAAAAACTTTTTTTTTGGAAAATACAGAAATTGGGACATGTACCTGGGTTTGAAATAGTCTTACTAGTTTATAGCTTTTTTATTATTATTATTATCTCCATCATTGGTGAAATTGGGTAACTATTCTTATTTTTTATTATTATAAAAAATAACAATAATACAACAAAAACATTTGTTTTTAAACGAGGTTTATTTGGATCTATGTTGTAAAATACGTTTTGCTCATTTTATTTCTGCAAAAGTTTTTAAAAATTGTATTTGGAAAATGCATAAAAACCAAGAATGTAAGAATTGGTAACTGTCTCGAACATTAATTACACAGTAAGCAGGTGAGCTGATGACAGGAAAGGGGATCATGGCTGGGTATAAAGGGCATATCCACCAAAGATTCAGGCTTTACGAGAAAAAACACAGAAGCTAACGGGAATTAACTTAAAGCTAAAATGCAATCTAGAGCACAGAACCCAGAGAACCACTGTTCTAGACAAGGAAAGCTGCATTGACCTGACCAGAGGAAATTTTGTATTTATTTATCTGTAACATAAACTGGACATCCTTTATGTCAATTAAAATATTTTGTCATGTTTGTGTGTGTGTGTGTGTGTGTGTGTGTGTGTGTGTGTGTGTGTGTGTGTGTGTGTGTGTGTGTGTGTGTGT
>JBBIGC010000104.1:22943706-22948706 GCA_037576955.1 Lepidarchus adonis
GGTTTTATCAGACATGACTGTGATTAGATTTACCACAGACATTTGGAGTCTGATGTTCACCCAGTGTGGATACTTAGCCTCAATGGATGAACTCCTCATTTAATTTAAAGTGTATTGAAGCGCATCAAATTGTCTATACAGCAAAGTGTGTAAAACAGGCAAGTGAGGACATGCTGGGCACTCTGGAAATAAACTAGAAACATTGTGAAAATTCAGTTGTCAGTTGTCAAGTGGTTACATTGTATTTTAATAACTTTAATGCACCTGAGGGCGCTGTTACACTGTTGAATAGGAAAATACAAATATCGTATTGGTACTCAGTATCAGATACTCAATAATCGAATCAGATTTGGGGGCAAAAAAACAATAACTGCAGCTCAAATGGATTTACATTTTGCCACAGTTAAAACAAAAAAGTATTAAAAAACAGAATATGATCAAATGTGTAAGATGAAAATAAAAAATAAGATACAATAAGATTATAACAAGACAATAAAAGACATAAAGATTTTAAGAAAAGTGTCTTTTAAATAAAAATGTTTTTAAAAGTATTTTTTATGCATGCTTGATGAACATTAATTCATCTTTCAATATTTTAGGTGAGGTTTTTCTTTCTCAAACTTCTCCATATTGCACACGGTATAAGGGTTGTATAAATTGGCAGACAGGGTTAAACAAAGCGGCCATTGTCACAAAACCTACAAGTGTGAAAATCAGCAACAAAGAGTGAGAACTTGGCGAGCTCGGCGCAAGAGTATTTTTGTGTATTTTTGCGAGGCACTTGAAAGGAATTTGGCTCCTTTCCTTTCTTAATCACCAAGGCAAACATGCGTGAGAGTGTTGGGTTTGGCACAGAACATCCAGCTAATCTTTATCATGTGTCCACCCCCCGAAAAATTCATATTCACTTCAGCTGGCCCTGAATGGAGAAGAGGAAACATGAAAGGACCTATTCTTCAACCTCCGCACCTTTCTGCACTATTTATGCAAACCAGGAGGAAGGTCTTCAGAACGCTTTAAAGGAAATCTCTCCCAACGTTCGATTCTTGCTGCTTGTAACAGAATACTTCTAATGGTTTCAGCTGGGCAGTGCTGGGGGCACATGCTCCCGGTATGTCAATAATCTCCTTTCCCTTTGGCCTTCGGATCTCGGAGCTTCTCTCCTCTGCACATAAAGGCACCTCTGTTCTCGTTATCTCGCCCTGGGTTTCTCTGATACATCACCACTCTGTTATTACACTGCCTAAACCACCAAGCGAAGAGTGAATTATGCTCATGATTGACGGGAGGTTCCTATGGCCAGCGAGAGTCCTGAGCAGAATTCCAGCTTTGAAAGAGGTATGGGAGGCATGCTCCCGGTCATGGTTCACCAGAGCGTGGCCTCAGAATGTGGGCCAGTTACTTCATTAGGCCTTATGCTCTATGACCATGAAGTGACCAAATTAATCATTTGGAGTAAAAGCCATTTACTCTTAGACACAAAAGATGCCATCAACGGTTCTTTAACACCTTTGGTTTAATTTTTCCATCTATCTTCCATCGGTGATGGGAAAGCTAGAGCCGATCCCAGCTGACAATGAGCCAAGACAGGATTCGCCATGAACAGGAGGCCAACCCATCACAGGGCAACTCAGTGACAGACAACCATTCCCACACATACACACCAATGGGTAACGCGGTGTAGCCAGTCAACCTAGACCAGCGGTGCCCAATACATCAATCACAATCTACCAGTCCATTGCAGAGTCCTGCCTTTCAAAATAAACTACCACGCATGTGAGACAGCGCAATGTAAAAACGAGTGAACCACGAGCCACTGAAGACACTACAGTACAGGAAGTGTGGGTAGATCGCTTGTCATTAAAAAAGGGTGTTAGCTAATCATCCTTCCCAACTGTGGCGTTTGGCAGTTGATTGACATATAGTACAGTCAGTCTGACATCTTGTCACTGTGCAAGCTACTGCTAAACTCCAGCTAGCAAGTCACCTAGCTAGTGGCTTCCTGTTTATTTACCTCTAAAGAAAGAGTCCAAAATGAGTGGGGAGCTGCACCAAGTAAAAAATCAAAATGTCGCTGTTCATTAAATGTATGGCACTCACTACACACCGAAAAGCTAAGGGAAAGGTGAGGGACTATATTCAGACTATGCAACTCTAGCTGATTCCATTCAGTCTAAGACATCAGTATGGTATAGGCCAAAAGTGTGTGTGTGTGTGTTTGTGTGTGTGTGTGTGTTATCTTGAAACCAATAAATGATGAACCTGGACTTCCTTATTACTGCCCACCCCCGGGTTAAACAGAGCATTAAGCAATTTCCTTAGGGACAATAAAGTTTTTCTGATTCTGATTCTGATTCTGATTCTGATCGGTCTGGGCTGCAGGTTGTCGTTCAATAGAGACGACCAAATGCCAATGTAACATCACACCGTCGTCAATTAAATGCCGCTTCAAACTCGATTACTCAGAGTGTTAATTTATTTGAATGTCCATGTGGACAAGGCCTAATAGTTCCCAATGATCACAGAATTATATTTTTGCTTGAAATTCCCATTCCAAGTCCAAATATACACCAATAAATGTGTCTGGTCTTACCTATACAGGGCTGGTGTGTGGCTGCAGATGTTCCTACCAAGCAAGCATGATGAATGGAAGCCCTGCAGCCACAGCAGCTCTTTGCTGATGAGATAACTAACACAGAGTGTATGTTTAGAAACAGTACAATCTGACACCTGAACATCTCAGTCTGGAACTCCCCTGTTCATTCATATTCACGATCCATATTATCTCCATATATCACTCACAGACGGCCGTGCCCCTAGCAGGACACCTATCATCATGCCATTCGTCTTCCTGAACGACAGGAGTAAACAGAGTTACACAGCTTCCAGATGTTTGCACGTAGATGAAGAATGCGGGACATTTTTTCAGACAGGTAAAGTTGAAAAATGGCTTGCACAAGGTGAGGTGAGGTGAGGCTGGTGCTACAGACCAAACGGACGTAAAAATATTTTACAGGTAATTGTTTTTGTCATCCAAACCTGGTCATTGAGAGCAACCTTCCTGCAGAGTCTAGTTCCATCACACCTGTTCTAGCTTTTGCAGAAGATACAGGTGCATCCAGACCAGGCCCAGGGACAATTTCTACCCACAATGCATTAGGCTACTGAACAGCTGAACATTAACATTGATTAAATTTTATTAAAAAATGAATAAATATATTTTAATAGGCTTTGTTATTTTAAACTTTATATCTGTACATCTGTGATCCCCAACCACCGGGCTGGAGATCAAACCCTGGCCGTGGATTTTGTACTGGCCTTCACAGAAAGAATGATTTTTTTTTTCATTGTTCTTGGCTTCTAACTCCCACCTCTAGAAACTGAGGCTGATTCTTTTTCTTGTGGTTGTCACCATGATCCGGTGTTGGCCAGAGGAGGATGGGTTCCCCTTCTGAGCCTTGGTTTCGCCCAAAGTTTCTTCCTACAGTTTAGGAAGTTTTTTCTCATCTTACTCGTCCTCGGCTTAGTAGGGGCTCAGACCTGGATTCTGTAAAACGGCTTTGTGACAACATCATGTGTAAAAAGTACTTTAGAAAAATTATTCTCAACTGGACTGAATAATTTAGAGTAGGTTCAGTTCTAACGTCTTGAAATCTGTGAGCCATCAAACAGAAATCTGGCAAAAAGAAGAAGAACAAGAAGAAAAAGAAGAAGAACAAGAACAAGAAGAACAAGATCCAAAAAGAAAATCAAGAAGAAGAACCAGAAGAACAATAACATGAAGAAGAAGAGGAGGAGGTCATTAAATTTTAGGCAGACTTATCAAGAAAAAAATAATTTCGAATTTATAATATTACATTTTATTGTTATTCAAAGATATATTCTTCATCTTCTTCATCTCCCTTTTCATTGTCTTTTTTATCTTCTCATGTTCTACTTCTACTTCTTCATAATCATCTTCTTCCTTTTCTTCAAAAATGAATTTAAAATGTAAAAATCAGGGTGAACACATCTTCACATTAATTAAACACAAAATTCCTGAAAAAAGAAAAAAAAAGATATTTGTGTTGATTTATATATTTTATTCTTGCAGAAATGAATGTATTTTCTATATCAGTGTGAGCAGACTGACCGTTCGCATCATTCTTCTGCATGGTGGGAAGTTCTGTACCCCATTTGCTTGGAACATGTGGACATCAGGAATAAGTTCTTCCCAGAAGCTTTTTTCCCAATGGTTCTGTAAATGATGCCTGACCTCTTGGGGAACCCATTGATGTTGTTCCGCAAGCGGACGTAAGATCCCTCATTTCATTGCTCACATCCGTGGAAAGTTCTGGTTTCCGGATCTGATGGTATCGGAGACTCAGGGGCAGAACCCTAATCCTATTTCAGAAGACTTATTCTGAACAGTGCCAGGGTTATTTACAACAATGCCACAGCAGAACCACTTTTCCTGACCTCCTGGTGGAGGTTCTGGGCGAGAGTGAAGTTTAAAGAACAATGGATCCAATGGATAAAGTTCCTAGAATGTTACGTTCAAAACAAGAACCATCTCCAAAAGACAATCTCCAGCTCATTCCTTGTCTTCGGGGGAGAAATTAGATGCTGGGTGGATTTGATACCGAAGTGTTTGAACGGAAAGTTGAGAGTGAGGGCGAATTTAAATCCTGCAAGGAGCCTCCAACCTCCTCTCTCCTCTCAGCTTACCTCCTTTCCACTATTCCTGCGGGAACCTCTTTCCTTCCTCAACGTCAATAAGCTTTTCTCCGACCTCCCCAGCCGCACACGTGCAGTCACATGCATAAACGCCCACGTGCACATGCGTATGCGCCCACTGGGTCCAGGCCCGATCTGCAGGGGTGGATGTGAGGGGCTGTTAGGAGGTGCATGTGTAAAGGGTAGGGGAACCCTTCCTTCTAACTTATGGCCCATAATGTTGTGCTGCATTTGATCTGACTGGTGTGAGACTCTTTTTAGGAAAACAGCCAAACTTTTCAACA
>JBBIGC010000104.1:22953706-22954890 GCA_037576955.1 Lepidarchus adonis
ATAACGAGCTGCTCTTTCACGCTCCATTTCTGGTAGATGATGTGTGAGCTAGGGATCAGTGGGGAGGATGTATCAGGTCCTCAAATGTAATGCTCAGTGGCACGATACACCTCCAACACCAGTACCATCTTACACATCCTCTTGGGGTGGAGGCTCCTGAATTACCAGTGTGCTGTCTCACCTTGCGAAGAGATCATTCCAGAAAAGCTCTACATTTTCATCATGTGAGAGAGAATCACAGCTTGCTGTTATTCTCTGGTGGTCCATAAAATGTGGAAGCAATTACCTTTGGCCTTTTTGAGTAAGGACAGGAGTCGACACCTTACGCTTTCGGCCTCGATCTCGTAATGGAGTTTGGAGAGAAGAATGCTCAAGTGCTGCATTGGTGGAACTGGTGAACCACAGTTTATTTAAGTCAGCAAGGACAGGGAGGCTGCTCAGGGTTGCCAGGAAGGTGGATGGCGATAAATACAGGGCAATCCTGAAAGGCTGCAAAAGACTTGAGATTGGTGTGGAGGTTCACAGACTTGTGGTTTAGGACACAGAATGACTCAAACTGAGGGATATAAACTTCCAGTTCTTCATGAAGATGGAGCAGATTTTTGGGTGTGGTTAAGGACACATTATGACTTACTGTGTTCTTCATAAAGGTTGAGCAGACTTGTGGATGTGGTTAAGGAACATCCAGCTCTTCATGAAAGTGGAGCAGACTTGTGGATGTGGTTAAGGACACATTATGACTTACTGTGAGCCATAGACTTCCAGCTATTCATGAAGGTGGAGCAAATTTGTGGATGTGGTTTAGGACTCAGTATGACTTATTGTGTTCTTCGTGAAGGTGGAGCAGACTTGTGGGTGTGGTTTAGGACACATTATGACTCACTGTGAGCTATAAATATCCAGTTCTTCATGAAAATGGAACAGATTTGTGGGTGTGGTTTAGGACACAATAAAATATAAACATCCAGTTCTGATATACTGTACATACACTCAACAAAAATATAAACGCAACACCTTTGTTTCTGCTCTGATTTTTCATGAGATGAACTTAAAGATCTAAAATTCATTCCAGATACATAATATTACCATTTCTCTCAAACATTGTTTACAAATCAGTCTAAATGTGTGATAGTGAGCACTTCTGCTTTGCTGAGATAATCCATCCCACCTCACAGGTGTGCCAC
>JBBIGC010000104.1:22968841-22988235 GCA_037576955.1 Lepidarchus adonis
TATTATTATTATTATTATTATTATTATTATTATTATTATTATTATTATTATTATTATTATTATTATTATTATTGTACTACATTCCATTGGCAACCCCATTAATAAAGCCCTTAAATAAAGCACATATATGCAAGTCACCATAAACTAAGCCCAAATGGGAAATAAATTTATTTATTGCTGTTTTGGTGACTTTATATGATCTCTAATCTAAAGATTTTTAACTTTATTTATAACATCTTTAAATAAAAATAATTGCTCTCATAAAGGAATGTAACATGTAATAATGTTTGTGGTCAATTTGACCCCAGAAAAACTCTATTTAATACCTGTTTTACATGTTCATATAATACAAAATAACCAAAAACAAATGTGTGTAAAGTGTGGACATGTCTAATATAAAATAGCTTGGGGTCACACTGCCCCCAGAGAACACTGGTGCAACCACATGTACAGGATATTGGAAGCATATGATGGTAATTGTATGTTTACCAAGTAGAGTCAAATAAATTGGATCATAAAACTGAATGTGTCAGACTGACTCCAAATATATAAGGAGAGCTAAATGTTATTTTTATGTGTGTTTTATTTTACTTTTTATATTAAATGTACGTTTTACACTGTCTAAACGTCAAACATAGAGTTAATGGATTTTTTCTCCAGATTTCCCAGTGTAATGCTCGAGCTGTGTTTTCCCCCATTGAATTCCCGTAAACTATGGGACGCCATTGTTGACGCCAACTCTTCGCCCATTGGTCACTGGTGTCTGAGTGGGCGGATCCTCGCACCCAGACTATACAGGCTCAGTGGCGTAGTTGTGAGAGAACGCGAGCTCGCGGACGAGAACTTTTCAATCACAGCGATCACATTTTGACGACGTGAAGGAATAGCCCTGTTTGGATCGATTTTCTTCGTTTTATAAACTACAGTGCCTCTAAGATGCTGAAAGTGTACCTCGCTATGTTTTTCCTGGCTGCGTCTGTCTGCGCCGAGTCGGTAAGTGGTTTCAGGTGACTGGCTAATCGGCTAATGCTAACCTACAAGAGAGAGACGTTTCAGTGCGAGTTCACGTGTAAACACTGGTTTAGATTTACTTATTCTATCAAATCTGCGTGTACCCAGTTTGTAGTACACAAGAAGGGGTCTTTTTTCTACCTTTTTACCCGTGTGTGTTAGTGGCTAATTCCCGTGATAATAAACCGTCATTCAGGCGATCGTTTTCTTTTCCAAGGACCTTAAATCACATAAAACATCCTGATGCTCGTGTTTGAAAGTTGTCCGGTAACTTTTTGCTACTTTGGTTAATCGGCGTTGCGTAAATTACACGTTAAAAGCTCATAAAACGCTACAAACTGCTTCGAATATTCGTTTGTAATGACTTTTAATGTGGGTTTGTTCTATTTTTGAACAAATAGAGAGACTAGGAAAGGAAAGGCTGAATGTTGTACAGTGTTACTAGGAACCAGGACTGGGCGACAGCGTATACAAAACATATCGCGATACTTGGAATGACGCCCACAAGCCTGTATGGTGATTCTAGCAGTGCCTGTATTTAAATATTCATATTTAGTGATTTTTGTGTTGACAAAAAGATGATTAATTTGAAGATGACATTATTTATGCCTTTTTGGTAGTTTAAAGCAAGCTTTTAACATCGGTAGCCAAAGAGATTCACGATTCAAGATCTTTATTTGCCATTTGTACATACACACTCAGTTTGGGTAGATAGGAATACTTATGCAGAGCTTAGAGTCAAAGTCCTAAAGCAATAAAATAATGTTTCAGGACAATCTAGAAAATATGCGTATGTATAAATACATATATGTAAATCGTTCTCTCTCCCTCTCCTCGTATATATATATTCACACACATGCACACTACAAAATATACTAAACAAATCTGAAACAAAGTGAAATTTAAGATGTCTAGTGATGAGGTAGATTGTGTGTTTTACTTAAGTCTTGTTTCATTTTTGCCATCTGTTGTTTTGGGACATGTTCATTGTCATGTCAGATTGTACAACCATTTACTGTGGTGAACGGGCGATAAACCGTGATACATTAAACATTCATTATATTGTTTAGCTGCTAGACACCACATTCTTTGTCTGTTTTGTTTATTTATGGTGTTGGCTTTACTTTTTCCGTGTGGCTGAAACAACTGCAGCTGTGGTGCACTGTTTTTTTAATCATAATAGGAAAGAATGGCAGTGTGCAGATGTCTCTTTGGCCATGGAGTTGAGGAGCAGGCCCAAATAGAATGGAATGGTAATAAGACAGATACCACCCAGTGTGCGTGGTCAGCCAGCCACAAACGGGCACTGGCAAAATGCAAATGTGGAGAATATTTCCATCTGAGGTCTTGGAATATTTGCCGTCCACCTATTAGATGGGCTTAACCTTTCTTTTGCTTGAGCTATTTGGAGATGAACGGATCCAGCTCATGACCTTGGTGTCAGTGACAATGTGCTGTAGGGCTCCAACTCATTTCGAGACTTGAAAACATTTTTATGGGGAAAATGATCATATTCCAGGTCTTTTCAGTCATCGAGATGATATGGAACCTTCAGTATTATAATTGATATGGCAGTATGAAGCTGTAGAATAGATATTTTGTCCATTTTGTGCAGCTCTGGCTAATTGAACCGAGGGTGTATAGTAGTGACTAGCCGAACTTCGCTCCTCTGTCTACTAGGCTTCAGATGTAGTGATCTTTCTTACCCAGGGTTAGTCTCAGTGTGACGATACTGGACTGTATGGATGAAATTCAACATGTATATGAAAATACCAGTCAGTATGTTGGTATTGACAGTACGTCATCCTGGCCTAAAGTGACTGAAACCATACACAGTGTTCTGAAATAAAATAAAAAAATAATAAAGAAAATGTTTTTAGGAAGTAGCGAACAACATTCCTCAAAATCATAAAGGCCTTGCTTCCTTTCATGCCCCCCTTGCTGCTCCTCCTATAGTATTTTTCCATGGAATTTGACCCCTTACGACCTTGACCAGCCCTCCTTTTGGATTTCACACACTTGGCTGGATTTAAATGGTCCAGTGCTTTCATTGCTTTCCCTTCCTCCAGCAACCGGACTGTAGAACGGCTTAAACTTAAGACTCCAACTTAAAAGGTGAAGAATATTTTTTCTTAAAATTGACTTGAATGCATGAACATTTGTGTGTGAAGCACAGAATATGGGTTGAGAGTGACAGTGAGTGTCTAATGCAGGAAGGTTTTGGTTCTTTTCTGCCTTTTTCCTTAGAAGAACATTGTTTTACTAGTGATTTAGGCCATTTTAGGCAATGAAGGCACTTCAAGGCTCATGGAGAATGCTTCTGCTACATGATCTGTGTTGGTAATGGGCAGGAATTCAAATGGAATGAAATGTTAAAACCCAGAGCCTGTGGTATACTGTGCTGAATGTGAACATTGTTCCTGGTAATAGTGCGATACTTATGTGTAACAACATTCTGTGAAGCAAATTCTTCTTGGAAGGAAATACATTTGAGGCCTTAATAGGAAAAGCAGCTTGACTGTTGAGTTGCAAAACTCTTCACTCCCATTTTGGGAAGAGACATGGTGTTCTGTTCTGTGTAGATAATCAGTATGTGTTTTTGCATGTATGTGAATCACTGCAGATGTCTGCATCTTTGTGTTATGTCTTGTTTGAATTGTTTCTTTTGAGTTAAAGGGTATTTTTTATAAAGAGGCATTTTGTCATGTTTGGCACGGGCTGTTGTAGCTCAACACTTTGCATATTTATATATTTTATGCTTCTCAAAATGGAAAAACAACATTGCAGGCAACATATTCCTAACAATTTCTATTAGTGTTTTTAGAGGCACAAACCAGACGCCTGGTTCCATTTACCACCACTATAAACCGTTCTGACTGCAAGTTTGTTAAATATAAACATTTTTGGAAAAAAATATTAAATTCTTCTTTAGGAATAAAATAATTTTGACTAGAATCATGTTCTTTTTCCCCCAAGACAAGCTGAATAGAGTGTCTTGTGAAAGGCTGAGTGGTGAACATGATAAATACTTTCACCGGGATGTAATAATGCTTTCTGCATTGCTGTCCACTGGCCTATAAAATCCCTTTGGCGAATGGAATGTTGGCTCTTAGAGAGAGGGTTTTGTTTGCTGCTTGAGTGAAAGAGGTTAAGAATTTTATTTATTTATTTTCACCCTTTCTCTCTGGTTTAGTCAGGAACATTTCTGCAGAGTGTTTGCTTCAAACTAGGTTATAAAGCAGATTCTTTTTAAGGCCTAGTCACCAGACTTGGTATGTACAGAGGTAAATACGCCCTGTAAAGTTTTAACAGTTCTGCTGTTGTTGAGCAAAGTCTACTGTCTGATTATCCATTCATGTACAATTGATCATGTTAAAGATGCCTTTGACGAGAAATGTAAAAATTATGTTTTTAGTACTTTTGAATTATTGAAAAAAAAGTTATAGCTTCAAGAAAACCAACTCCGCTGTTTGTGCTGGGAGTTATTTTTTCCCTCACGTTTTCTCACATTAGTAGCAGTTGGTTTCCGATACCTAGCTACTGCCTTTTCCCAACAACGTTTTTAAGTAACGTTTTTGTGATGAGCAAGCCCACATAGTCATAAAAGTAGAGTTTGTATGAAACTATACCCTATTCTCCTGGAAGCTTAATGAGGTAATTAAGTGATAGAAAGTGTTTTCTTCCACTTTAAAATCGAAAGATCTTTTTACAGTGTGTGTAGAAACCCACATACAGAGTCTTCGACTTGCGTTGGAGATTCTTTTCTATGGCCTGACGTAACCTGATTTTTGCCTCAAGTCAGAACCCACCTACGTCACTCACACGGAGCATGAACAACATCGTCGTTCATATATGACGACATGTTCGTCCGCTCCGTCTGCCATTTAGTTCACCCATGAACTTTATATTTACTTCACGAACGTCAGAATGACGGAACAAGACTTTCTTTATGGGAGATGGTGAGACCACGTAGCGTAAAAGCAAGTGAACCGTGAGCCACAGAAAACACTGAAGTACAGATAGCGTCGGGTAGATCTCATGTCATTAAAAAGGGTGTTAGCCAATCATCCAGCCCCACTGTGACATTTGACAGTTGATTGACATACAGAACAGCCAATAGCAGCTAAAAGGTTTGTTTACTCCGTAATTTTTATTTTTTTGAACATTTTTATTGTTGGTAGATCATTTTGACTTAGTCATTTTGAAAGTAGCTCACAAGCTAGAAAAGTGTGGACACCCCTGGTGTAGTGGGCCTTTTTTGAACTTTTTCTTTGCTAATTGTTGTGTAAAAGTGCAATCTGACCTCCTTAGATGGGATTTCTTTTATTTGGCTTGCCTTTACAGTCCAGTTGTTGGGGTTTACAGCTGGCCTCTGTCTTCTTCCATTGTGATTGGAGAATGGGCCTTCATTTAATAGTGAGTGGCTTAATTAATGAAAGCCAGAAGAAAGGGATGAAAGCTTTTCTTTGATGTGGCAATAGAAGCAGATGAGAGCCTTACTAAGTTTGTTTTGTAATCAGCCATTTTGTAGTGCAGCTTTCTAAAACATTCTTCTCTGTCGCAGCCGCTCATGAGGAATGTTCTTTGTTTATCTTGGACACATTACTTGTCACTAATGTTTTTTTTTATGCTATTACACTATTAGTGGTTAAAAACAGGCTAGAGATGATTGCCCATCATGTAACCAGAATTTTCTCTGATATTTTCATTTGAGTTTTTTTGACAAAATGCAAAGTCATTTAACGTGGTTTGATGGGAAATTGTTCTTGGGTGTATTGTCTTGTGGGTTTTCTGGGCTATATGCAAATATGCCCATGATAAAAAGTGGTAGATCTCCCAAAAAGCTTTTTTTAGCTGATATTAAATACTATTTTGCCTTTCTGCTATGAATGGGTTGTGAAAACGGGTCCTTTCTCCGAGCTTTCTATAAAATGGTGTGTAAGGTATCGTGGTTTTCATAACCATGTAATGGAATAGCTTTCTGTGAGGGCTTTTAGCAGCATTGATCTCTTCAGACATATGGTTCCTATCACCACAGATAACACTTCTTACTAGGATTTCTTTCGATTACTTTGCCCATTTTAATTATGCAGAAATGTTGATGAAATTCCTCTTTCAGTTAATCAGTGAGAGCACATGGTTGTCTGTGGATTTGTGGTCTTTGAGTTCCTACAGACCTGGAGTTTGGTTCTGATGTCTGAAACACCAGACTGTTCATCTCTGTACAGATTGAGTCTGGCATTAGAAAATGACCCTATTAATAGTTTCCGTGAAGGTGGAAAGAATCTGGAATGTTCCTGCTGCGTGTGTGTGAGAGAGTCAGTGGTCTTTCAGGTGAAGAACATGTCTTAGATGTGAGGTTATTAAGTGTTAGAAAATACTTACACACACACACACACTCTGTGTATGTAACGATTCACTGAATTTGTTGTATAGCCTGACGCATTCAGACTTGTCTCATAGCAACTTAAAAACACTAAACAGAAGTGGAGCTTTTCGATTCAAGATTAAAATGTAAAAATTGGTTTTATACTTAGTTTTACAAGTATAATATGTAGTAAAATGTGCCCTGAACATTCCAGGGCCTGTGCGACATAAATAAATAATCTCAAAAGAGACTAAAGTTAGTAAAATGTAATTGAAAAGTGAAATAATACATAAAATAGATTAATATTTGACAATAGACAAATAGACAATATACTGCAGTTGTCTCTTGCTACATCGCACGTCACATTTTGCATCCTGTTGATTTTTATTTGAAACATACAGACAGTTTTTGCAGATTTCCCTTCAGGAATAGAATAGTGTAATCTACTGAAAATTAGAGCTCCAAAAACACCGCTCCATTTTTATTTCATCCATCTTTTCTTTGGATAGAAATTGAGAAGATAATTCAGAGATGGTAAGAGAAGTTATATCTAAAGACTGTGATCTTCTTCCCAGCACATGATCATCCTTCTTTGTTAAAGTTTAGATTAAAAAAAAAAGAATTGTTGGATCAACCAGCTGCATTTTTGAAAAATTGTTTTCTTCAGACATGAAGATGTTTCTTGGTGTTTGACGGAAACTTAACTTCAGCATCGAACACTATTTTAGACCATGAACCAAAATCCCTAAGATGATCATGTGCACATTTACAACTTTGAATAGCTGCCTCCCAGAAGATAAAGGACTGTGTGTCCATGTAGAGGCATCTAGTCAAGATAGAATAAAATGGAGGCCTTTCTTCAGTTAATAACCTCATGGTTTTGACCCATTCTCTAAGGATTCTTTGATATGGAGAGGTAAGCGCTAGGTCATCTCGCTCAGTAATAAAGTGGCAGTGATTACAGCTCCTCTGCTGTTCTCAGCTCAGTGGAACAGATGCTGAGCTATTTGTTAGCAGATGGTGGGATTTGCTGTCTGCTACGCTAGCTCTAACTGAGGCCCAGCTTAGCGGAGTCTACCAGTTCACACCCCAGGTCTTCTCAGCTGCACAAGGTTAAACACAGGGGTCAAGAGAAGAGCTGCTACTAACAATTACAATTCAGTCATTCTATAGCTTTCAACTGCAGCTTGAACAATTCAGGAAAACCAGTGGAATCTTCATTAACCCCCACCGAAAAAAACTGCTGTAACTTTCCTTACACACAATTTTTCTCGCACACATGTAAGCTAAATTGAGTTTCATAATGAGTTAAACACATAAAAAGCATTGCGTAGACAAGTCCTATAGCACAATAACCATCATAGGCAACAAGATTGGAAGATAACATTTCTAAGTTCATGTCATATTTTTTTATTAAGAACACTATGATTATGAAGTTCTTTATAACTTTCTAAACTTTCTAAACCTTCACATTCCTTATACCACAAAGCCCACAGGTTGCAGAAACACCCTGACCGTCATTACTGCCCCCACAGGTAGAAACACGGAATTGCAGTCTGGGCTGCAGGTTGGCGTTCAACACCAGCAAATTGAACGTGTGTGCAACATCACACTGAAGTAAATCAAGAGCTGCTACAAAATGTACCTCTGTCGCTCAGAGCCTTTTCATTTCTCCAAGATTTGAACACCTGTGTGGACAAGGCCTTAGACTTTTTAGACTTGAGATGTTTGTTTATTAGAGGTCTCCTGGACCTCAGTAGTTTTGTAGCTGCAAGTTCGCGGTAATGGTTAGGTGCTTTCTTCAGCAGCATGGCCCTTTCTCCAGCCGCTGGTCTGATTTGGTTCTGTCTATTTCCAGTAAGTTGCTGGTGGTTAAATCAAGCTGTTGTTTAAGTGGTTTTCCCCTTTTAGCTCTGAGCCGGTGCGGTCGTCAAAACATTTCTTCTCAGTAACTCTTGTTCTTGGTGTCTTTCTGCCCAGAACTTTACATTTCAAACCAACATGGTTTCTCAGTGGGAGTTTTTGAGGGAGCTTACACACACACACACACACACACACACACACACACACACTTTCTGTCTCTATTTTACTTTCTGTATAACTTCCTCTCAGTGACCTTTCTTCTCTATAAATTACTCTCAGCCCAGAGCAGACCTTCGTTTCCATCTGGTACAAGCAATATTGATCTGCGATGTATTTGATTATGAACATACACGTGTATTGGATTCCCATGATCTCCAGGGCCAGAGATTTCCTTTGTGTTTTCTCTTGGTGTTAAGTTTGCTAAAGTTCTTGTTGGTGTAACAGTGAGAGTAGCAGCATTCAGAATGAACAGTTGCGTCTCCATTCTCTATTTGGTTGTGATTTTTTTTTCCGGTGTGTAAACCTGAGCAGTAGGTTGGACTGTGGGAGTTGGCAGCAGATGAAGAAAGATAAGACCCCCATGGTTCTTCTTGGTCTGTAGGTAAACCTGTCCTAAAGTGCTTGCAGTGTGACTCGGTGGTGGATCAGCTTCAGTAGTAAACAGGCAGGACGGCAGAATGAAACGTGTGAGGTTGGAATTGCATGGAGAGGCAATTAATGAGCTTCAGACACCAGACCATATGAGTCAAGGCCAGATGGTTTGGGACCCTTCCCCCTAATTTCACTGAACCTTGTCACTAATTTAGATGAGCACCTACCTTGGGTGACACAGGTATGGATGGAATATAGCATGGCAGCAGATGTACAGTACAAAAGAAAACATTTTTGTTTTTCAGTTTTCCACTGTTTGGTGTAGGAATGTCAACTGTGTTACTAGTATTAAACCTGCACAACATTTCTTCACTGATGATTTCCCAGATTTGTGTATGAAGGTTAATGAGTCTTTTATTTGTGACCACAACCACAGCTTTTTTTATGCAAATTTTAAGGAAGATACATTTTGAAACAATACAAAATTAATGTCTACAAATGTATATAAAGTATAAAGTAATGACATATTTTATCTCCCTTTCTCTCTCATTTATTTATATATATATATATATATATATATATGTATGAGAAATATAACAACAATGCACACAGATGTGTGTGCGTGTGTATATGTATCCCCACACGTATATTACATGTATATGTATATTCATATAGAGAATAAGATGCTGGTAGGTTGGTGGAATATGTTCAGATGAATGATGTATAACAGTAAGCATTGCACAGAGGTAGAACATTGCACTGTAAATTGGGAAAAATACACAGAAATATCTAAAAGTTAAATAGACGATAATCTAATCTAAAAGTCGATATCAGTTCTCCATCATAATTGAAAAACTCTCGAGGATGTACATGTAGAAACTCTGGGAAGACTTTTACTCTCTATCACATTGCTGTGATGATTTGTTTTCTGCCTCAAGTGTAGCTGGATTGCAAATGATCTCAAATATTGCTTGTAGCTCCATCACTTCAGAAAAGTGCTCCACAGGAGCTTTTTTATGGAGATTTTACAAGCTGTGTGAAATTAGAGGCCTGAGCACCTTGAAGTAGCTGCACTCACTCATTATAAGGCCGTCTGGACGTAGAGTATAACCCAGTGCCAGTTTGTTGGCTTATATGCAGATTAAAAATACACCAAACTAACTGGGTGAAGATCGTGGAGTTTGAGCTGGAGGCCACAGTCATGAAATTGCAACATACATCCGGCCTGCTCAGTAGATGAATAATGTGTGTGTCCATAGTTTCACCGTTCATGGAACCACCCATTCTGGTAAACAAAGAGACCGGCCAGGGTTTACTGTTTCTGTATTAAACCAGTCAGGTGTTACTCCCGTAGAAACTCAAACTAACCATCTTTAAAATACTACATATTCTATTAAATACTCTGTCTTTCCCACTTATACAGATTAAAAGACTTTCAGGTTAAACCTTGTTTCAAAGGTGGGGAGAAATGTGTCTTCTAACATGATTAGCTCAATTGTTGTCTCTCAATTACACTAAGTACCTTCTCAATCACGGTGATTGGGTAGATGAAACAAGGCCGTGGCTCGACTTGAAGGCAAAAGGGATGTTTAGCCTAGAAGGTCATCAGCAAATCCAGTTATCGGAGGCTTTTGCTGATGTGGCATGGCTTTTCCTCCCCCTCCCCCATTGTTGAAGGAACAACAGAAGACCATTGTGCTCAGGGTTGATGTGGTATCAGGCATTTCCTGTGTAGCCTTAATAATAGAAATGATAAGGAACCGGGCGAGCACTTGTGTTCTTGCTTCCAAGGTTATGTGTCCAAAATGAAGTGGGAAAATGTTTGAAAATATTTGTACTATTTTGTCAGGCGATTTTCCCACGAGCTTCGTTTCTTTGATAAATAAATTCTTGTGAATGCTTGCTCAAAACTGTCAAATACATTAAAAAAAGACAATTCCAACATAATCAATGACACTTGTATGTGTACTTTCAGGTACGAGAGACAGAAACATGGGTGCGCGAGGGAGTGGAGTCACATGATGTTGATCTGGAAGCGTCCGGTGATTTTGGTTTCCCAAACGAGGAGCTGTCCATAAACGATGACGAAGATGACAATTATGAAGACTATGAGGAGTCAGGCTCTGGTGATGTAATATATGAAGATGAAGACATGTTTTCAACATCTGAGGTAAATATTCAGACATTTTCAGCAAATAAAGTCATAAAATTAATTACACAACACATGTACAGCTAGTCAGGTGTTTATGATTATTATTTTACTTTTTATTTCTATTTTAATTTATTCTATTTTTTACTTTTATTTTATTGACCTGACATAGTTATATTGTTACTTGGTTAGAGCTATTTGATATTATACTTGCACTCTCTTACTGTATACTACAGAATACTATAATTCGTATTGAATAGTACTGTATATGTTATTCCTCCGTTTTTCTGTTTCTTTGCTGCATTGAGCATGTTGATGATGAAAGAATTTCAAGGATTTTAATTTTTTTCTTTTTATCCGAATGGTACTTCAGATGTCATTCAAAAAGTAAAAAAAAAAAAAAATTTACAAATTACATCACTTTTCTAGACACCGTCCTTTTTGGGGCAAACGCTTTTGCTTGAGCGTTTAGCCACTGATGCAGCACTGCTTTCACATCACATGAAAATGTTCTTCCTCTAAATCGGTCACATGACTCGCTCAGACAAGACCAATGACTGCTTCTGCCTTCACCCCTTCCAACGAAATTATAGTGCAGACACTTTTTGGAACTTCCTTCATAATTCAGATTTAATTCCCTTTTTTTTTACATCAGGAGCGTTAACATGTAAAAAAAGGCACTTTTTACATGTTGTAAATTGTGTTAAACTTTTTGCTTATTATGATAAAAAATCTGAGCTGGTACATTTCTGCACAAACTGCACTGAATGAC
Source organism: Lepidarchus adonis (assembly GCA_037576955.1). NCBI lineage: Eukaryota > Metazoa > Chordata > Actinopteri > Characiformes > Lepidarchidae > Lepidarchus > Lepidarchus adonis. The sequence continues at coordinate 22,980,596 of JBBIGC010000104.1, forward strand.
TATATCTGAAAATCTGTGGCAAACCATTTTAATAACCGAAACAATAGAATTAATCGTTTTCTCTTTTCTGTCTTTCAGCCTGAACTGGACAACCAAATTCCCGATGCAGAGCCCACGCGGACACGGACACGGTCAGAAAGCAATGACCTGGACCTGGTTTTAGAAAACGAGGTTTTCCGTTCATCGAGTGTCCTACAGAACAAAGCAGAACAGAACATTTTTAACAAGACAGAAGTTCTGGCAGGTAAGACATTTAACACATATTACCTCTAAAAGAAAGCAGCAGCCACCGAGATCTACACACAACCACACTCGCACTCAAGCAAATAAAAGAAAAGTCTATTGTTAGTTTAGCTTTAAAATGCTGTGCTTTAGATAAAACTCACTGATTCTGTTCTGTTCTCTTTCCGTAGCCGTTATTGCCGGCGGAGCGGTCGGCCTGCTCTTCGCCGTCCTCCTCATCCTCCTCCTGGTCTACCGCATGAAGAAGAAAGACGAAGGCAGTTACGACTTGGGCAAGAAACCCATCTACAAGAAAGCACCCACCACCGAGATCTACGCATGAGCACATGCGCACGACACACACTCTCAAGCAAATTCTAAACTCTAAACTCACCTAGTGCCTCTGACGGACGGCCGACCTCGCTCTCTTCCGCCTGAACAACCCTAACGTAACAACCTCCGAACGAAGCCCCGCTGGACAGTTCAGTAAACCTTTCACCAGTTACAGTCTCCAGGAGAGGAGGTTCTCGGCTGCCGAACTGCACTGTACAAGTTTTGATGTTATGCTTTTGGTGTTTGTCTCCCCCCCCAAAATGAAATGACATTTTATCTTCTGCCTTTAAGCTTTCCTGGTTTGTATACACTACACGTTGCAAAGAGGCCTTTGCAAGAAAATGACAGATTTTAAATCTGTGTAAACATCTAAAATAAATCAAAAAGCAACTGTAAGTGGGAAAGGTGCTGTCGCGCGAAATGTTACTGTAGCCTTTTGCTTGTTAACCGTTTTGAAACCCTACACTGATGAATTAGTTATGTTTCTGAGGTACAGACCGGACAAGTCGAGAGCACGATTTCTATCTGAAACTGACCTTTGGGCATTGATGTTAAACTGACAAAAGCTCGGTGTTAAAGCCTCAACATTGCTACCTTTTTAGTGAGCACATGGACTCCTTTTTTTGCAGAATAATCTAGTTATTACATTCCATATGTTCCCGTTATACAGACATGATAAATGCGATTTTAGACTAAAGCCAAGAGAGCAGTTTGTGCTTTTCTGATTTGACTGACAGCCAAGCCCAGGCATTGTTACTCTGAGGTTACTCCGAGGTGTTCTCCTGTTCGCTAAGCTCATTTGACAGGTACATGTCTTTTGCTGTTTTCCGAAAGGTCTCAGCAGCCAGACTTCGAATTTCCAGGGATGTGTTGTATATAGCCGTTTGAATAAATTGTACTTTGGCAGACTTTTATTTACCAAATATTTAAAGCCAAAATTTCTTCTCACTTTTTTTTTCTTCCTGGTATTGAGTTTGTAAATTAAACATGGAGCGATAGAGTTATGATCTATTATTATTATGTTTCTTTGATAGTGAGAAACAGTAAAAAGTTAAAAATGACCAATACTAACTTTTTATCATCTCCATGTTTTTCTAGTTAACTTTTTCTCTCATCTCTTTTTCATAGATGACTTCGTTTTTTTATTTTTTATTTTTTTTTATTAATTTAACTGTCAAATAGCCTATTTTATTGCCTTTCTTCAGGTCGGGGCTCCACCCCTCTAAGCTGTACATGTGATTTAGTTAAGAAAAATCTATACACTAGTGGAGGATTTTCAGAATTTTTGAAGCAATTTTTTGTTATTTGTAAAAGTTTCTATTCCTTTTAGACCTTTTTAAGCGATTATATATATTTATATTTTGTAGAGAAGGATGCTCATAGTAGTGCCAGGGTGAGTGAATGAGCCATGTTCTATTCATGGGGAAAAGTGAGAAAATCTGCTGCTTTTTTTCTACATCAAATGATGTGAAATCACAGAGTTGAGAAATCAATGAATCATTGATTTCTGCATGCAGGTTCTATTCTGATTGGAAATAAAGCGATTTTATGCACATTAACATTATAAACTGTTTTTGTCAAACCTTTATTCCATCTTTCCTGACTCCTGAGCTTTACGCTGTATTTACATGTGTGAAAATTCTGTTTACTCAATGGAAATTCTGCTCATTTTGGAAAAACCTTCAGTGATTGAGATGTAAAGTCATTTAGAGTGGGTTTGATGTGAAATGCGTCAGCAGAGAAACTTATGAACTCTTGAGGTCTTCACAGTGGTGACGTGAACCAGGTGCCACATCAGCATGTGGTGCCAGCTCGGCAGTGGTAGAAGTCTTGCCTGCCCCACAGGAGGCCTTGGGTCATTTCCTGAACAACACACACCCTTACTCTGGTGTTAGGACGTTGCCCTTTGGTTCAGAGGGTCCAGTCCCAGCTTGGGCACCACTGGCGTACCCTTGAGGAAGGTACCATCCCGCTAAGTGTGGATGGGTAAAATGCAGAGTTCACATTTCGTGTGGTTACAGTTAGGGCTGGGAGGTATATGGAGTAACTCGATGCATCTCGGCTTGTTCCACGTGCGATGTATTAAGTGACTATACCGTGATCATCGAGTAGAAATCCTAATGTTATTGTTAAGCAGCATGTACTTCACTTTCGCTTTTCTGCCGCATCAAAGCAGACAGCTCCCTCCAGAGAACTCTCCTAGCGCATGTGTGTTTTATACTTTACTATCAGTGGAGAGAAGTGAATCTGCAGTGATCAGTGAAAACCCACACAATTTCAGACAAATTAATTGGAGATGGAGGAGGACGAATTGTGCCCACAACCAGTCCCCCATCCGAAAGGGTATTTAGTCCCAGTGGTAATGTAGTTACACGCCACTCGGCATCACTCAAGCCTGAAGCTGTTGACAGGTTTGTGTTTTTTGGCAAAAATCTTTAAAGAACTTGTGACTGATTACATGTCCCAATTTAAGAGTTTTCAATTGTATACTTCAGTTTAATTAAATAGCTTGTTATATTAAACTTTGGTTTAAAATAGTTGTTGCTAAAATCTGGTTTAAAATAACGAGTTCTGTGTTAAAGTTTGCTATATTATACTTTGGTTTAAAATAAAAGATAAAATAAAAATAAAATACATTTTAAAATAAAAACTGGTTAAATTCATTATTTTGCAGTAATGTTATGCAATATAGGATCAAATGTATCATTTATACAGTGATTTAGAGGAAATTTCAAGGTATCGGGATAGATTTAGTGTATCGCCATATAGCTTAAAAATATCGCGATAATATTTTTATGCCATATTGCCCCACCCTAATTACAATGACAATCACTTTTCTTTAATCTACACAACAGCCATTTTATTGATCTCCACCAACAGTGGATTTATATAGAACGCTGATGTATTATAAACAAAAACATTTACTTTTTGCACTATTTTGCCTCATAACGCCCCATCTGTACCCCTCCACCATTAAAGGCTTTGGTTTTAACTCTGGTTAAAAAAAGTCTCAAGCTTCAGGGTTCATGCCAAAAACTTCTTGTCCTTCCCTAGTGATGCTGCACACGTCTTCTGGGGGTTTATATTAAATGGTGATGGTAAATCCATTTTGTCCCAAATAGAGTTGTCTTTGGGGACTGTATGTGTGTTTCCCTCCGATTCTCCAATCTCAAGTATCAGACAGCTTCTATTATACATTATACATTGAACACTGAAGCTAAGTTTAAAAGAATTGTGAGGTCACAAAAATCCACCTTTTTTGTTCTACGGCAGTTTACAACTTAGGCAACTGGTTCTGGAGATCCAGTGTCCACACTGACGTTCCAGGACCAAAACTGGGGACCCCTGCTCTTCTAAAGTCATAGTCCTAGTCCGGGCCTGGAGGTCCAGCTTCCAATGAATTCTCTGCATGTGGAGTGGCCAATGTATTTGCATGTCAGGACCCATATCTTACACAGTTTGGGAATTTCCCAGCGAAAACAGTGAACTCCCTTAGTTAGTTTATCACCATGTGTATTCATTGTGGTGGAAGAAGGACACTCCATTGTGTGGTGTCAGTGGAACTTTCAGCCTGATGTTCTTTCTGGGTTCTTTCACACGTCCCAAAATATTCAGACAGACCAGCAGCCTTTGCTGATACTGGTGTCCAGTTGCGCAAACACAGTACTGAGCAATGGAACGGAATCTGGAGCAGTCGCTAGAGAAGCTATGGTTACCTTGGCCAATGCTAAACATCAGGTGGAAGGCTATGGAGCAGTGAGGGATCATCAGAACCTGACACAGTGCTTGTGGACTTGCAGTCTGTTCTTTCACAGCAATGTTCCAACATCTAGTGCCTTCTCAGACAAGCAGGAGCTGTTACTGGACCAACCACCCCTGATTCTAGAAGAAGCAGAGGTGTCTACAGCCTTGTGTAGGTGGCCTGCCATGCTCCTCCTGGCTTGGGGCTTTTTAGAGATGGATTGACATCTAGTCAATGTGTGAAGTGTTTGTGTCTATCAGGGAAAGTCCCCACCTCCTCAGTTGCGAAAGCATGAACACACCGTGACTAGGCCTAAGCGTGCTAGTACCTGCCCTCCTCTATCGTCCCAACTCGGGGGGGTGGCCAGGACGATGAAAGAGTGTTTGTTTGAGAACAACGGGTCAGATGGAGAAATCAGATCCACTCATTTCTTCCAGAAACATCTCCTAGTTTAACCGCAGCTTTAGCGAACACTGTAGATCACAAGACTCATCATGAGAAGAGGTTTGCTGGTTAAAAGTCTATTGTTCTTATTGTTCCCTCTTGCCATTAGGCTCTTATTGGACGTTTTTGCAGGACTGTAGCACCGGAGTCTGTTTCCCCGTTTTTTTTTCACTTTTCTCCATCTTGTCCACTGGTTCCATTCTTGTTCTAACTGGTAATATCCACCAATCAGCCATAACATTAACACCACTGACAGGTGGAGTTATTTAATTACGGTGGCACCTGTTAGGGCAGTGGGCAGTCAGTTCTTAAAGTTGATGTGCTGGAAGCAGGTGCGCAAGGAGCTGAGGCCTTATTGTGATGGAGGATCTCCAGAACAGCAGGTCTTTTGAAGTGTTCCAGGTTTGTACCCACCAAAAGTGAACCAACTGTCATTGGCACCCAAGGCTCACTGATGCATGTTGTGAGGGTCAACCAATCAAAAGGAGGAGCTACTGTTGTTATTATATTTGCTTTATTATAAAAGAAATCTATCTACGATGGACATCTGCTTGGTAACCAAAGGGCAACAGGAAGAATATTAAATTACTGGTAATTTAAGCCGTTCAGTTACAGTGAACAACCTTATACGGTCTAACGGTGAGTGTTTACAATAAATAACTCATAAATAAAAATCTGAGGTCACCAAACACTGAAATATTGTGTAAATTTCATAGACAACAGGCTTTTGCCACCCGAAATATGAAGAACCTGGTGAACCTCCACCTTTCCTGCAGGTTCATGCAGACAGTTCCCACAGGTGATGCTCCCAACTTCTGCTGATGCTCTACAAACTGCTCTGTGTGAAGAAAGGTGGAGCTGGAACACATTGTTCCTCCACCCTCTGATGCAGTATTAGTACAGTACTGTAGAGCAGGAAGTAGTACTGTATATGGAGATCACAATGTGGAGGAAAAGGCCAGAAACAACGACCCACAGTGAGAGAATGAGGAACATAGAAGAACAGAACTCAGCAGTAGAGGAGCACAGTCTCTACAATTCAGCTCCATCCAATTGGACAGATGGTCATAAAAGTTAAGCTGCAAAACTTATGGCACCTCTAGAAATTCATTGCATGAATATTTTGTATAGTTAAGAAGGTCCTTCGTTCCAGAAAAAATGTAATTTTATTTATTTATTTGTACATTTATTCATCTATTTATTTTGGTGACTTAGATTTACCATTTAAAATTATTTACTGTAAAAGAGCTGCTTAAATGACCAAGAAACACTGGAAACGTTCTAAAATGTTCGGCTGGAGGTTATATGACAGATAAACAGTAGGTGTGCAAACAGTGGTGAAGTGTTGGAACAACAACAGGTGGTAGAACTTGCTGTGACTTTCTGAAAGGGGTTGTTAGAGCAGTTGAAGGACAGTGGTGGAGGGTCCTGGTCCTGGTCCTGGTTAGGAGTTGCCTGGACAAACAGAAACTGTGGTGGGACGTCCCGATTCAGGAGTTTTATAGCCTGGGGTTAGTTTTGGCCTCATGAAGCCTTTTCCTGAGGTCAACAGTTGTGACCCTGATGATCCTGGATGCTCTGGTTCTGCATCTGATGGTGTAGGTGTCCCTTCAAAGATGGTGGAGGCTCTTGATGCTGCATTTCTGCTCAATCAGTGTTGCTGATGCACAGTGACACGACTGTTAAGAACAAGTACATATGGCATCTTGCTCACTGATCCGAATAAAAAAGAGGAAAATTCAGTTTTAATGATACGGGTTCTTATCCATGTGGGTTAACACAGCAACGTTACCTTCTGCACACAACTGCAGCATTAAAGGCTTTTCACACACTCACGGCAAATAAACTCAGGATATCTGCACATAACAAGCAATAAATAAAAAAGAGTACGGATGTACGCTTCACGTTTCAGAGTATTTTATAAAAATTCCCCATAAAGTAATGGATGGATACCAAACATCTTTTAGCCAATTTTTTCCCTTCTCCCTTTCAGATGAATTTGTAATAAAACAGACCGAGCAGTTAGATACGTTGACGATGGCAGATGGGAATGTCTGGGGTGAGGATGGGTGGAGGGCCTGCATGGGTGAGTGAGCGCTGTGTCACAGACAAAGCCCTGGTGAGGTGGAGGAAGTGAGTCCGTCAGTCTGGGTCAACACTCCTCAACACCTTTCTGCTCTTATCTCATCCTGAATCACTGCGGCAACACCTGCTGCTGTCAACGGTCCCAACAGCTGGAAACATATAATAAATATATAAAATAAAATCATTATTATAATGATAATTCTGATAAATTAATACATAAATTGTACTCGTTATTGATGATTATACACCAGTCGAACATGACATCACCTCTTGATAAATCATATATATATATATATATATACATACATATAAATTTAAACCCACACTGAGAGTAAAGACCCTGCAACCACCCGATTATGTTTTAATACTTTTAATTTTTATTTATATATTTAATATTTGTACATTTTTGTGTTAATTGTTTAGAAATACATTCACAAAAACACTTACAGAATTAAATAATTGAATAATAAGTAAGTCTTTCTGGAACCTGTATCTCAAAAAGCCTGACTTGTAGTGCCCTCTAGTGGTCAGTAAAGGACTCACAGCTTGCTGGTCCTGGGCCCTTCAGAGAGACAGGGGCTCAAAAAAGTGACATGAAGCTATAAGCGGTCAGTGATAAAAGGTCAATCTCAGAGTCTGAGATTTAATGTGTTATTGAACCGTATTTCCCCAACAATAGGCCCCACATTATACGCCCTGTTCTATAAGCTGCAGAAAATGTTAATTTATGTTTAAAACTCTAAAATAAGTCGCCCCATGTTATTAGCTGCAGTGTTACTGAATTTACTGATCTGAAGTAGAAGAATCTAATTTC
>JBBIGC010000104.1:22996854-23014537 GCA_037576955.1 Lepidarchus adonis
CTCTTTACTGCCCCCACAGGTCAACACACAACATTACAGTCTGGACTGACTCTTTACTGCCCCCACAGGTCAACACACATCATGAAAGTTATTGCTGTTGCAATATTTAGCTGTTTAATTGAAATTTTGATATTTTGTCAATGTCGTGCAGCCCTACATGGCAGTATTCAAAATTCACGATGCATTGTCACACTGTGAGGTACCCATGCATCCCCCAGTTGTCCCAAAGGTGGTGTGGGGAAAATCAGTAACTTCAGTATTGAACCTATGTAGACATAATGTATTTTAACAGTTCCCTTTACATTCTGCTCTTCCAGAGTATGATGAATAAATCTTGCATGATCTTAACAAGGTTCCAAGTTGAGCTTCAACATGCTACAAGAAGAAATGGGAGTGAGACCAAACATTTTTTTGAGCATCAATTTATTAACAAAACTTAAACTGAAATAGACTGTCTTACTGCTGATCAACATCTTAGGACCACATGCCTTTAGAACATAAAATCTGTGAAAAAATGTGGATTCATTGCCAATTTCTGTCAGGTTCACACTGTCATGATGTTCTGATGACAAAGGCAAAAAACTTTTCCTTTGTGAAGGTGGTCGGGTTGTTGAACTGCATAAGCAGGTCTCTCAGCTCCATCGCTGCTGAGGTGCGATGCAGTAACAGTCATTTGGAATTTCTTAAATGATCCTAATTATGGATTAAGAAAGTCAAGTGGAAGATTCAATTGGCTGCTCCATCAAGACGATGGATGATCCTCCACCCAAATTAAGGCCATTACTGGCACCGACTGCAGCTCCATAACCATCAGACGTCATATGAAACTAAAGGGCTTCAAAAACAAAAACTTCTTCAAAGACCACAGAACTGGACGTTTGGAATTGGAAGAGCGCAGCAAACATGAGACATTGAAGGTGGAAGAAAGTTTTATTCTCTGATGAGAAAAAAATTAACCTTGATGGTCCTGATGGTTTCCAACGTTACTGGCATGACAAGCAGATCCCAGCTGAGATGTTTTCTACTCTCCATAATGATCTGGGTGCTTTTTCCTTCAGTGGAACAATGGAGCTTCAGGAGATGCAGGGACATCAAACGGCCGCTGGCGATGTCCAGATGTTGCAGAGAACATCCCTCATGACTGAAGACCCTCGTCTGTGTGGTAACGGCTGGGTTTTTTAACAGGACAACGCTACAGTGCACAATGCCCACAGGACAAGGGAATTCTTCCAGGATAATAACATCACTCTTTTGGACCATCCTGCATGTTCCCCTGATCTAAATCACATTGGGAACATTTGGGGATGGATGGCAAGGGAAGTTTACATGTTTGGAACTTTGATTTCAGTTTTGGGGGTTTATAAGTTTTTTTTGAAGGTGTGGTCCTAAACTTTTGATCAGCTGTGAAACATCTAGTTTCAGTTTAAGTGTTGTTGTCAATAAATTGCTCAAAAATGTTTTGTCTCACTCCCATTTCTTCATGTAGCTGTTGAAACTCTACTTGGAACCTTGTTAAGATCCAACTATGCGACAGATGATTTTTTTGTTATTTGTCAAGTGGTCTTAAACTTTTGATCAGGACTGTATTTTTCCGACATATTTTAATATTTAACCAATGGTCCAAACCAGCATCCAATTCTTCTTTTAAATATAAAATGAGTAGAAATAATTTTTGATTCAGGGTTTCGTAGAACAAGTGTGATGTGAAGGTGACCAATTTTGTCATTGTGAATTGCACCCCAATGAAATGTGACCTTTAACCCATTCACACATGGAGCAGCTATCAACACCACTCGGGAGCAGTCTAGTCGGATGGTATCTAGCCCAAGTGGTGAGACTGGTACTTGAACCTGCAACCTTCTGATCCCAAGGGCAATGTCCTAACCACTAGGCCTCCGCACCAGGGTTTTAATAGTTTTTCAGTTTTCATTCGTTTTTATTTTTAATTCAGATTACCAATTTTATTTTAGTTTAAATTATTTTTTATTTGTTTACTAGTTTAGTTTAGTTTTTATTTTTTGAAAATGCATAGTTTCAGTTTAGTTTTTATAAGTTTCAGTTATAGTTTTAGTTTTTTTTGTAAAGCACTGCATTAATGTTTTTTGTGAACTTGCCTCAGTATCTTGTTGCTTTGCCTGAGGTTACCTTCTGATCCTGTGGGTGAGGGTTGCACATGCTCCTTTACTTTAAGGTTTGTGGAATTTTTTTCCTCTTAAACGCTAGAACGACTGACTGCGTTAATTGAAGCAAATCAAATAAATCACCACTATTTCTCATTGAAGTTCTTGCTACAAAAATCTTCAAAAATGACTTACTTTTTTTAATCTAAAAAGACTTAGCATGTCAACTGATGTAATGTCATGCAAATTAATGAGTCCATATGAATCACAAAAAATCTACAGTTAACTACTATAATAATAATATAGCACTGCTCTACATACCTCAAATTGCCCCTTCGGGACAAATAAAGTTTTATTGAATTGAATTGAAACCGCCCTCTTCGCTCACAAAAGGTCACAAAAAAAAAAAAACATTGTGGTAGAATTGTTCACTTTAAATATTGTTCACCTAAAAGAGTTGATTTGTACTGTTCACTTCAAAGAGTCGACTCTTAGAGCTGTTTGGTTCCCGACCGTCACATCACTAGTGCTAAGGTGCAAAAAGTTAAATGGAAACCAAGCTATTGTCCAACATTAGTCAGCTTGCTAGTCTCCCAAGTCAAAAGACTTGACTAACGTTTGCTAAACGTTTACTTTAAATTAACAAATACTTTAAATTAAGTGAGGTTCAATCACTAATGAAGGAGTTTTATAAGTTAAACAAGTTATACTTACAGTTGATGAACCGCCATTTCCAGCCATTTTTGTGTGGTGTTGACTGAATCAAACGTGAACGCTCTCGATCAGTATGAAATATGAAGAAATTTCACACAATTTCCTACATTTCCATCAGTTCTCATATGCATGGCAAATTTATTTATAGCACATTATCGTACACAGAGGTCATTCATTGTGCTTTACAGACATACAAAGTGACGTTAAAAAAGTGCAAAGATGAATAAGTTATAGACTTGGATTTAAACTAAAGTAACAAAAATAAAAGATTTAAAATAAATTAAAGCAGTGTTCTACACTCAGGCCCACATTTTATTATTAATGATGATATTATTGATGATATCATTGGCAAAAGCACCTTCTCAGTAAAAAAAAAACACTTCCCACAGTAAAATAAAGTTGATTTTCATGTATCCAATTGATATATTGGATCATGCACCATTTAAGGTCGATGCATCAATACAGATCGATTAATTGCAGACAGAAGGAACCACAGAGGAACCCATGAGCAAAGCACCGTCCTGCTACACTGCTCCTCAGACGCTGTTGATATCTGCCCACAGCTCCACATATGGATGAGTTCAATGGCACATTTCACTGTAGTGCACTTTGTTTAATGGGGTGTGTTCACAATCACAAATGGTCACTTTCTCTAACATCTGATTTGGTTAATTGGCTTTAGTGAGCCAATTAATTTATTTGTTATTTGTTTTTTTATTACACAGGAACTGTCTAAAAATGTGAATGTATTTTTAATTAAATTGAAAAGTTCTTCTCTTTGTTTAATTTACATTTAGTTTGGGATTTTATATTGCGAGCAAAGCTAAAATCAGAATAAATCAGGTTATGTTTGTGGTTTTGAGTCTTATGAGTTATTTTCTTCTTTTGCAGAAAATTAAAATAGCTGCTTTGCGTATGTACACCTGCTGTGTGGAGAGAATCAACTATGATGAGTTTTTTGAAAGTAAGTTTTTTTTTTATTTTTTTTATCTCTTATTGCATTTTGAGCAGAAAGGGCGACTGGGTGAGAGTTATACAGAGAGAGGGAGAGGGAAAAAGTGTTTTTTGGCCCGAGAGGTAAATGGCAGTGTGACCTTATGAGTCTTAAGTCATGCTCATTTAAAGTTCTTTAAGAAAAAAAAAGCATCCAAGCTCCCAAACACCCCTCACTTCACCAGAAATGCTGAAATGAGCGTAAAGGGACCTTTTCATCGCCCTCTGAAAGATTTATGTGGCACTTTACAGACGCATTAGGTTGTTTTCTTTACCAAGGGGGAAAAAAAGCAGGTGTAAAACCCAGCAGAGGTTTTGGAACTTTTTCGGTTTGGTTTTATGTTGTGTTTCTCTCTCTCTTTCTCATGCTCTTTTTCTCTCCTCTCTTTTTGCAAGCTTTGTCTCTCCTCTTTCTCATTCTCATGCTCTTTCTCTCACTCTTGCTCTCTTTCTCTGTCTCTAGCAACATTTTCTTCTCTCCTCTCTTTCACTTTCTCTTCACTCTCACTCTCATGACGTCTCTCTTTTTTCAATATTTTTCTGCCCTTTCTATCACTCTTTTTCTGTCTTCCCTTGTTTTCTCTTCACTGTCTCGCTTTCTCTCTCTCTTGCTCATCTCTTTATCTCTCTCTCTTTCTCTCTCTCATACTCTCCCTCCCTTCCTCCCTCCCACACACACTTTGTTTCTCACACTCTTTTTGTGTCTCTCCATTTTCTCTTCGTGTTCTTACTCTCACTCTGTCTGGCATTCATTCTCTCTCTCTCTCACACACAGAGTGCTCCCTCCCTGACACACTCAATTCCTGGTTTTTGGTGGCACAGCTCCATGTTTGGTGAGTGTTTGGGCATCAAGGTGAAACAGTACATTATTTTGCATTATCTTGTTTTCTGAATATATTTTACATAGATTTCAAAACAAAGTCTGTGAAAAAGTGATCTTTGTAAAATGTGCAACTGAGCTGTAAACAATATAAAACCTGGATTTCCTTGTATAAACCCCAAAAACATGTTTCTACTTCCATCCCCACAAACGGAACACAAGCAGAAATGAAAATAAATATATATTTATAAAAAGTAAAATAAATATTGAATAAGTGAATTTATTTCTAAAAATTGCTATTGGCATGAAATTCTCAGTCCACACATGCAAAGAAATCCAAAAATAGATCCATACATTATGTGTAATAAAATTGAATGACTGTTGTAGACGCTACTGAAATGTATTTTAATATATTATACAAAAGCCTTTGCTTGTGATGAAGCTTCAAAACGCCTCCTTTTTGGAGAAACTAGTCGCTGCATTGCTTAGGTGTGATTTTTGGCTCATTCTTGTCTTTGTTTAGGTTCCATGAACCCTTCTACACTTTGCTCCAAATAATTATGCAAATTATATTTTTCTTTGATTTTCCTAAATTGTTGATGCAAGTGACCGTCAGCATAATTTTCGAGTCCTCAACCATTAGAGTAGAATTCAAACCTCCCAGTGACAACAGTATGTTTTTCAAAGATAAACAACTTGAAATGCATTGTTTCCAATTATTACACAAAACAGAGTTTCAAAACATTTTATAGGTTGTAAAGAACTGAAATTGGTAATTTGTTGAATTTGCAGCATTAGGAGATCATATTTACTGAAATCAAAACCTATTTCAACCAAAAACATCAACAGGTCAAGTTACATATTAACGTAGGACCCTTATTTGATAGCCGCTTCACAATTCTTGCATCCATTAAACTTTTTGTAGAGTATCTGCTTGAATTTCTTTGCTGGATGTCAGAATAGCCTCCCAGAGCTGCTGTTTGGATGTGAACGGCTTCCCACCCTCATAGATCTTCTGCTTAAAGATGCTCCAAAGGTTCTTAATAGGACTGAGGTCAGGGGAGGATGGAAGCCACACAATGAGTTTCTCTCCTTTAATGCCAGTAGCAGCCAATGCTTTAGAGGTTTTCCTTACAACATGAGATGGTGCATTGTCATGCATGAGGATGATTTTGTTACGAAAAGCGTGATGCTTCTTTTTGTACCATGGAAAAAAGTGGTCAGTCAGAAACTCCACTTACTTTTCAAAGGTCATTTTTACACCGACCAACTCTCTCCCAATGATTCCGGACCAAAACATGACTCCGCCACCTCTTTGTTGACGTTGCAGCCTTGTTGGAACATGGTGACCGTGCACCAGCCATCCACCACTCCATCCATCTGGTCCATCCAGGGTTGCACTGCACTCATCAGTGAACAAGACTGTTTGGTAATGAGTCTTCATGTAGTTATGGACACGCAGCAGCCATTTCTGCTTGTGAGCACTGATTAGGGTTTATTCATAAGAGCAAGCCTCTGGAAGATCCATTTAAATGATCTGATGAATCTGTCTGACAGAACCTTCCTCATTTTGCCTTTATCTGCACAAACCCATGTGTGTTCTGACTCGGCCATGAATCTCTTAACAGTACGAAGATCACGCTTAAGTTTTCGTGAAATATCTGAGGTTTTTATACCTTGTTCAACTATTTCATGCTTATCTGCAGCAGATAGATCCTTTTTCTTTCCCGTATTGCTTGGAAATGTTGATCTGCCTAATAATGTAGCACATCCTTTTTCAGTAGTTTTTCCTTTAATTGGACTCACCTGGAAGTCTAATTATCACAGGTGTCCGAGATTGATTTCAGTGATCCAAAGAACCCTGAGACACAAAACCATCCATGAGTTTAATTGAAAAACAAATATTTAATCTTTTTCACTCTTAAATACAATTTGCATAATAATTTGGAACGGAGTGTATAAACTCTGATAGATAGATTTTCCTATAGAATTCAGGGCAGGTGATTGACTGGGCCATTCTAGCAGCTTTATTTTCTTTCTCTGAAACCAGTTGAGTTTCCTTGGCGTGTGTTTGGGAGCATTGTCTGAAATGTTCATGCAGCAGATTTTTGTCAAGAATGTCTCCTTCAATTATATGCAGCGTGCCAGTGTTGTATGCTGTGTTTTTGGGGTGATATGCAGAGCCTTTTGATCTCCAAATTTGGTGTGCATTATGGCATTCAAAGTTAGATTTTGGTCTCATCTAACCAGAGTACAGTTCCTGATTTTGTATTTTTCTATGTTTGTCACACACAAATGTTTCAGATCATCAATGTGATGAAATACAGTCATGTGAAAAAAGTGTTTGCCCCTCCCTGATTTCTTCCCCCCCATGTTTGTCACACTTAAATGTTTCAGATTATCAAATAAATGTAAAAATTATTCAAAGTCAACACAAGTAAGCAGAATGTGTTTTTTAAGTGAAGGATTTCATTATTAAGGGGGAAAAAAAATCCAAACCTACATGACCCTGTGTGACAGTGATTGTCCACCTGTTAAAAAATAACAGTGGTTCATCACACCTGAGTTCAATAGCTGTAGCCACACCCAGGCCTGATTACTGCCACACCTGTTCTCAATCAAGAAATCACTTAAACAAGACCTGTCTGACACAGTGATTTAGACCAAAAAATCCTCAAAAGCTAGACATCATGCTTGGGTTCTGCAGCAGGACAATGATCAAAACAAACCAAGTCCACCTCTGATTGGCTGAAGAAAAACAGAATGAAGACTTTGGAGTGGCCTAGTCAAAGTCCTGACCTGAATCCTATTGAGATACTGTGTGGCCTTAAAAAGGTGGCTCATGTTCAAACCCTCCAATGTGGCTGAACTACAACAAATCTGTAAACATGAGTTTGGGCCAAAATTTCTCCACAGCTGTAAAAGACTCATTGCAAGTTTTCGCAAACACTTGATTGCAGTTGTTGCTGCTAAGGGCCCAATCAGTTATTTGGTTTAGGGGCAAGTACTTTTTCACACAGGGCCACATAGGTTTGTATTTATTTCTCCCTTAGTAATAAAATCCTTCACTTAAACACATTGTGTTTACTTGTGTTTAGGGCTGCAACTATCGAATATTTTTTTAAATAGAATATTCTGTCTGTTAAAAAAATAAATTGTTTTAAATATTTTTTTTTATCAATTGAGTAATCAGATAAATCATACTTTTGTGTTTTTAAACAACTACATCAATAATGAACATGAAAGGCATCTTAAAATGAGCAAGCAAATAACTGTTATGCCTCACAAAAAACTTTTTTATTCAAACTCACTTTTATTGGATCAAATAAAGGTGTGTTTTGAGATTCCACTGTTGTCTGGGCCGCCCGATCACCAGCCCACTGTAGTCCGGGCCGCCTGCCCGCCCATTTGCTGTAGTCTGGGCCGCCTGCCCGCCCGACCACTGTAGTCCGGGCTGCCTGCCCGCCCATTCGCTGTAGTCTGGGCCGCCTGCCCGCCCGACCACTGTAGTCCGGGCCGCCTGCCTGTGGACTGTAGTCTTGCCCGCCTGCCCAACCACTGTAGTCTGGGCCACCCGCCCGCCTGCCCGACCACTGTAGTCCGGGCCGCCTGCCCGTGCGCTGTAGTCTTGCCCGCCTGCCCGACCACTGTAGTCCGGGCCGTCTGCCTGTGCGCTGTAGTCTTGGCCGCCTGCCCATGCGCTGTAGTCTTGGCCGCCTGCACGACCACTGTAGTCTGGGCCGCCCGTCTGCCCGACCACTGTAGTCTGGGCCGCCCGCCTGCCCGACCACTGTAGTCTGGGCCGCCCGACCACTGTACTCTGGGCCACCCGCCTGCCCGACCACTGTAGTCTGGGCCGGTTGTCCACTGTATTGTGGGCCGCCCACCGCATGCTGTACTGAAGTTGAAAGCTTGACTTGATGAGAGAAGACCTTGTCATTTAAAAGAAGTTTTCGTCATTAATTATAAATTGGATTGCATGTTTTTTTAATTTTTTTAAGACACGTCAAACACCCTGCCCTCTTTTGATTAATGGTCTTCATTTGAATAATTTGCGGCGATCAATGTGCACCAAGTTTACAAACCTGTTCAATTATTCTGCGTTTTTGTCGCTGCTCTCAGTCATTGCAGCTTTTTGCTGCCCACTTTCTCACCTTTCATCATCCTCACTGGCATGTGAGTGTGTAATGTTGATGCACAGGTGACCAGTTTGGCTGTGTTTATGAAAAGAGACCTTCATGGAATGTGTGATGTCACCAGAATGAGAGAAATGATTAATGATTGGGACTAAGAGCCAGCTTGCACGTGTGTGTGTGCGTGTGTGTGTGCACGCACTTGCCCTTTCTATGACTAACACTGTGCAGAGTGACATTGAATGGAAAAGCTCAGACTGTATTTAGTCAAGCTCTCCCCTAGCACACTACACACACACACACTACACACACACACCTCCCTGTGCCTTGGCACTCGCTTATTTAATTCATCATTTGCCTGTTAAGACTGTGGTAACGTTTACAGAGTCATGATAGATGAGGCCACACTTAATGTATAGATGCAGGTCGAGTCCACGTGCAGCCTGAATTGTCATTGGTTTATTTTAACCCAGTGTGTCACACAACATGCCAGAATTCATACAAATATATAACGTGATGAATCTTTGAGAAGATGCTTTATATGCCTGCCTACTCTTTGAACAATGTAGCCACACCAAAATTTTATAAACTTTTATCTCCAGCTTCCAGCTTTACAGGAGGCAGAAAAAATGTTAAATAGAAATTTTAAAATGTAAATTAAAAAAAGAGAATTTCTATTTATCTAACGATAAATTCATATTTAATTTAGAATTTTTCATACTTGCTATAGGGCAGCTATTTTTAGTTTTTTTTTTTCTGCACTTTTTTCAGCACATATCTTTACTGGAGACTGTGAAGGCAGGAGGAGTAGGCAAGTCAATTTTCTTTGTATAGCACTTTTTACAACTGATGATGTTACAAAGCAACTTAACAGAATTTACAGAATCCGGGTCCGAGCCCCAAATTAGCCAAAGTCGACAGAGGCAAGGAAAGCTTCCTAAATTGTAGGAAGAATTCTTGGCTCAAAAGGGGAACCCATCCTCCTCTGGTTGAAACCTGAGTGATAACAGATAGAAAAAATAAATGAACAAATAAGACTAATAATTAAGTCCAATATGAGGGGACATCTGCAGTCTGCAGGTGATTCTCTGAGTAGAGATCGAGTAAGTGGTTCCATCTATATGGGCTCTGCTCAGTAGGAGTAAGGAGATGCATCATGCCACGGTTGGTCTGCCTCGCCAGAGCACCAGAGTAGGGGGGGGGGGGGGGCACAGAATCTGAGCATCAAAGTTTATCAGAAAACTCTCTGGGTCTGCTTATTGTCTTGATCTAACAGAATGCTTGACTAAACAAATATGTTTTTAGCATGGACTTAAATATTGAGATTGTATCTGAGTCCCACAAATTATTTGGAAGATTATTCCATAACTGAAACAAAAATTGGTAATAATTGAGTATTAATTGGTTGTCATCTATCAAAAACATTTTTGACTGATAGCTGTAAAAAGCTATGATGGGAAAAGTGCATCGCAAAGGAAGGTGACTGTAGAAAAGTGATATTTGAGACTTTGAATGTCCTATTTAAATGGTTTATTTTTGAATTCAATTAATACTAAACTTCAGTTTAGAGAGATCTCCCATCCTGTAGATTTCAGCTCTTCAGATGAAGACCATTCAGTGTCTTTCAAATATTAAAGGCATCAGCTTTTGGACTTTTTTTTGCTGCACCTTTTAGGAGGTTCATCATCTCTGCCCTGCCCTGTGCCATGTGGTAAAGGCAGTCTGGACTAAAACACTCTTTATAACTTCATTGTGAGTGGGCGGTGCTAAACTGGACACTTTGCAGCTTAGTTTCTGTATATGGACGGGGAAAGTGGCTTTTGAAACTTTCCTCTGTTTTGATCAAGAAAAGCGAGCACGGTTCTCTCATTAGATTTGCATTACCAGTGTTGCAGCATTTGCAGTGCTCTATTTGTCAGATCAGCTTTTTAGATCAAATTTAATGATAAAGGTGTGTAAACATTTCTCCTTCCTCATAGCATTCTTTCATACGATCGCAACTTCCTCTTGCTGTAGAGGCGTTCAAACTTACACTAGGGGCTGAGTAGGGATAAGTGTAGTTAGGTTTTGAACGGTACTACTACTCCAGTACTGTTGATCAGTCCAGTATTTTTAATAACATCAACATTTACATAACAATACATTTACGTTGAACGTTAAATGAAAAATACAATTTCACAACAAATACAGCCATGTTTTAAACAAATACAAAATTAATAAAACACAATTATAATTTCTTAGTTATAATCGTTTCAGTCTACAATGAGTTGGTATTCATTTATTTAAGTGGTCACATTAAATTAACATCTGCATATCTGCCTGGCAGGCAGACTGTTCTCATCATATATTTAATTAATTTAAGTGCTATGTTGTTGTGTACATTTCTATGTCTTACATTATAATACAATGTCATTTTAAGGCATATTCTCAGTGACTGGGCGGGTCCATCAGTCAGATCAGATCAGAACTTTCCGCATACGTATGCAGATCAGGCAGCAACATCAGCATCTGTGTGTGTGCGAGCGCAAGAGTTTCCTCATGTATCACGAACAGCATTCATGCGAGAGAGAGAGTACTATCGAATAATGTTTTAATCAGTAACGGAGCTGCTTAGATAAACTGGGAAAAAAATTTGTTTAAACAAAAAGCTGATTAATTAATTTCTCCAGAACTGAAAGCAATACTGTTAACATCAGAACTTATCCACACGCTGCTCTTTACACATTTAGCCCTGGGCTCGTTTAGTACTGGGTTTTGGTTCCCATTCCTATGTGCCAAGTAGCTTTATATTGTTATTTTTTTTGTTTGGTTAAATTATTCCCATTTTTCAGCATAAATTAAGGTCTCTTGGGACCAAAATCACCATTCCTGTAGTGTATTATGTTAAACGTGTTATCCACTTTAAAACAAAAGCACCTGAATGAGTGCTAAAGGTTCTTTCTGTAACATTCAGAAACACACAATGTACAGTGGCAGATTACGAAAGAGGTGGATTGTCATGTTTACACTTTTGTCATGTACTTCATTAAAAAACCCTTATTTATACTTCCACTCACTAGACACTTTATTAGGCCCATCTATCAATGCCCCAAAAATTGATTTTTTACACATTATTAGGCATTGAATTGTCCACCAGCCAAAAGGTCTGGCCAACAACTGACTAGTTTCATGAAAACACTGAGTTAAAAACAGGCTGTATTATTTTTCTGTGGCATCAAATATTTGCACATTTTTTATGGTATTTGTTGTGTTCAATAGACTTTTATTGTGGAATGTGCATCTACTCTAGTAGCAATGCTTCTGAAGTCTATGCAATACCTCTCTTATGGAAATTGGATAGGAAGTCAGAGTTGCCAAGGTGGCTGCAGAGACTCCTTCTTGAAATGCTCTGGCTGCTTTCTAGATGAGGAATATCAAGAATCATCACCTGTCATTTTTTGACAAGGGCAGGTTATGGTATCGACGCTCCATTTACTAAATGTTCTCCTTGCTCCTCACTCATCGTATCTAGAGATTCTAGAAAGATCTCTAGATGGGAGCAGAAAGTGGATTTTCAGTCAAATCCCAGTTTCTGCTCAGAATCTAGCAGCTTCAGAACTCCTTCCTTGTAAGCAGTAGACTAATGTTCCAGAAAGTTCTAGCAGAATCGTTCCAGAGGAGCTGGGCAGCCCTGGCTTAGTCTGATTCTACCAAATATTATACACTTGCTCATCATCTTCATCACAACAACTCTACGAGCTGGAGAAAAACTAAACACAGATCTGAAATCAGCATGAGAAGACTACAGAACCAACCAGTGTGTTCTATTATCTGAGGTCATGTAAGGTTTTTGTTTTTCCTGGGCAGGATGTGTTTGGTGCGAATACGTCAAGAAGGCAGAGAAGGGAAGTATATGTGCCGGTACATTGTCCATTCCATGTGGGAGGATGTGGAGCAGAGGAGCAAAATCATGGGGGTGAGTTTGAACCACATGCTCACCTGGTTTCAACACATCTGTTATGTTCATTTTCACAGGCCTTGGCTTCATGGTTCTTCCATTCATGTGCTCAGTTTTAACCAGTTTGTTGATGGTTGGAATTTGCTTTAATATAAACATTGAACTTCCATGCATTTCAACATATGGGGCTTAAACTGTCCATATTCAAAACCTTCATAGAAATTCCTGTACCATCTCTGCAGTGAGACCCTGCTTCTTGCTGCATTAACAGCCTCGACACATCTAGGAAGGCTTTACACTAGATAGTGGAACATTGCTATGCTAGTTTGATTGCAGCCATGAGAGTATTAGTGAGGTCAGGTCCTGATGTTGGAACTCCATCACTCAAACCAAAGCAGTTTCTCTGTTGCAAGGCCCAAAGCAGAGGTGGGGTTTTATACCTCTCTAGCTGACACTTGATATTGGCATGGTGACCCAAAGCTTATGTGCAGTAAAGTTGAGTCAGTTTTATTTCTAGCACTTTTTAGAACCGTTGCAGCTTTACAGAATCCGGGTCCAAGCCCCTAATGAGCAACAGAGGTAAGGAGAAGCTCCCTAAGCTACAGGGAGAAACCTTGGCAGGAACCATGGCTGGTCAATACAGAATAACAGTAGTTAGTGTCATTCTATTTGTCCATGCTTTGCTATAAAGAAGTATGTGCAGCTTCAACACTTGTGTCAGCAGTGGTTCCCATATTCTACAACACCAAACCCTGGTTCTGGACATCTACCATCCTCTGGAGTTGAGCTCTAAGCCTGATCTAACACACCTGAACCAGGTAATTAAGTCCTTTTAAATATTAAAGCCTGGTGTGTTGAACCTAAGCTCTTCTGGGTGGTAGATCTTCAGGACTTGTAAACCCCTATTAATCAATTTTATGACCATTGTCCAGTCTCTCTCTTTGCCTCAGAATAGAACAGGTTGTTTTGATTCTGTCTTTTTAGAGGTTCTTCACCTAGGGGTTGGCAATATGGCAAAAATAAAATGGTGAACCTTTGAGAGAGATTTCTGATATGCAATACGCCACAAAATGTGTTTTCCCTTTATCAGTTAAGATGGAACAAACGTTTTAACAGATTTACAAATTCCGGGTCCCTAATGAGCAAGCCCAGGACGATGGAGGTGAGGAGAAAACTGGGAGCAGCACCTGTGAGAATTGTTTACATTAAACTTCATTCACTTCCATTGCTGGAAAAGCTGGAAGTTCACCAGGTTCTTAATGCTTGGGGGGGGGGGAAGCATGTTGTCTATGAAATCTGCACATTATTTAGAGTTTGGTGACCTCAACTTTTTATTTCTGATGGATTTCTTTATTGTAAACTCTTACCTTTGTACCATTTAAGGTCACTTACTGTAACAGAACTGCTTAAATTACCAGTAAATATAGGAAAAATGAAGTGTTCTAAAACTTTTGAGCAGTAGTGTATGTAAATGTTTTTCATAACTTCATGAAAACAGAGCAGTGCTGTTCTTTGCAGAGAAAAAATTAAATAAGTAACGAAGGTGAGGAAGCTCCCTCATTAGAAGAACTGTTGGATTCTTTTGATCATTTGCAGTTCCAGTGTTGCAGCATTCAGAGCACTGTGTTTCAGTCTGATTAAATCAGATCTTAGATCAAATCTGATGATAAAGGTGTGTATTTACGATCGTAAATTCATCTTTCTGTACAGGCGTTCAAACTTGGACTAGGTGCAGAGTAGTGTCACCGTTTTACAGGTTTGGCTACTCACAAATGATTCAACTGATTATATGTAGTCAAAGTATCACATAATATCAAAATCACATTCTCCTGGCTTTAAAAGGCACCATGACTCATCATATTCGAGTTTCCATTAGACAGTTTGACACGCAGCATGTTCCAGCAGTAATGTGAGTGGAGTCCTTCATGAGGTTTGACAAATCGCAGGTATTGTTTACTGTAGCTGTGTACTGGAAAGAACAGTACAGTCTCTGTTCACAGTTTCTGTTCACACTTAATATTTGCAATCATGGAGTCGTTTATTTTTTTCATAATCATAATTATTCAGGCCTGTTTTTAAAAAGTGCTCAGCGTTTCGCAGACTCTGGGCAAAGTGTAAGGTAATCCTGCAAAATAAAGGTTGTGAGGGCACACTGTGCAGCTGGGTCGCGCAATCAAAGCATATGCCGTGAAATGTACACTCGGAAAACACTCCTCATTAACCTCCAGGATGTAATAAGTGCGTTTTATACGCTGTGAAAATGTTGAGTAGAGTCCAGTAGAGTGGCCTGGGTGTTTAAACCTCCGCAGGGTCCGTGCTGATGACATACCGCTGTGCGCCGCATGCTTTGCAGACATATTTGCAGTAAGTTCACCTGTGAGTGTGATTTTTGGACCAAACTCCATCCTGTGCCGTTTTTTTTGCCCAGTTCTGGGCCAGAATGTCTGGGTTATCTTAACGTAGCTTCCATCTACATCCAAGTTTATCAATCAACATGGCTGCCTTAGCCTGATCAGCAAATTCTATAAGGGCCTTTATTATGGAAAACATAAATTTCTTCACTTTAGGAGTGTGATTTTTGGACTAGACACCATCCTGTACCATTTTGCCCCATTCTGAGACAGAATTCTTGTTTGGGGTATCTTAACGTGTCCTTCATCTACCCCAATTTATCAATCAACATGGCTGCCATAGCCTGATCAACAACTTCTGTAAGGGCCTTTTATTATGGAAAACTGAAGTTTCTTTACTTTTTGGTAATAAGAGTAGTGCAATGTATGTTGCAGTTAAACTACTTTGCAGTCCACATACGTGCAGCGCGCTTCACAATAATTGGTACCCCCTGTTAAAATGTGTATATAATTATTTCTTAGTGATGTTTTGTTTCTTTTTATCCACTTGAGCTAAAGGTCAGAGTTTCATTCAATTTTCTGTGTGAGTTTATGCTTCTGCAATTAAAATGCAATTTATTTTAAGGTTTTTAGCACCTCTTAAGCAGGGAGAAGGACACTGTAGAAGGAGAACTGTAAAATTGGCCTGTTTTGTAAAAGGTAACCATTTGATAAAGCAATGCTCACAATTTGTTCCTTTCATGTTTTTTATTAATATAGTAGTGCCCTCAGATGTGGACTGTACTTTTAAACTTCAACAGCAGGTGGTGCAGTGCTGTCGCCTCACAGCAGGAAGGTCCTGGGTTTCTTTCTGTGTGGAGTGTACAAGCTCTCCCCAAAGGCTTGTGCTTTAGGTTGACGGGCTACTATACATTGCCCATAGGTGTGTGTGGCTGTGTAAATGATTGTGTGTGTCTCTGTGAATCCTGTCTTGTACCCATTGTCCACTGGGTTTGGCTCTAGCTTCCCTGTAACCTGAAATGGATAAGCATTTTGTAGAATTAATAAACTAGATTAAACAATCTTTTTCTCTGTAAATTAATAACCATCATTTTTAGTGCATTAGAAATATTGAGTAAGAATGGTTTTAGCCAGAATTATTTTACTGCTCTAAAAAAATTAGAAATGTATCTTCAAAATAAGCGCATGAATACAAGACTAATAAAGAGATGCTCCAAAAAAATGTTTAAGTACAATATATCACACACCATTCCCCATCTGCTTAAATTTTTTCATAAATTGGATCTGATCTCAATTCTATCTTTAGAACTTTTTAACTGCATCTAAAAATACTAAACAGCAAAAGAAGAAAAAGGACATATTCCTACCAGTCACTGGTAAAACACAAATTTGTCAAAAAACTTTTCATGCTTTAATGCTTAATCTTTACTCCTGTATAGGATTTTTTTCCAGACCTACTGATTTAAACCAACCTGTTCCTGTTGAATTTAAAGGAGCATTACAGTCTCAGCTGCTTTTTGAATAATACACAATACAGGGCAGCCAATCAGAAACAATCTTAAATTAGTAGTGTAAATCACAATTTGATTTACATTGATTATTGCAGTGATATGGTCTGTGGTCAGTGTGAAATGTGATAAAATATCACACAATCTACAACATTTCCATCAACATTGCACATTCAGACCGATTATAATCTGAACATTTTATTATTAAAGATCAAATACAGTAATGTAGTCATAAGCAAAAGCAGCTTCACAGTTAAAAGCACTGCTCACAGTAAAATGAAGTAAAATTCATTGTGTAATCAACACGATTTCATGTGCCAGATTGGGACATCGAGTCTATTTTGAAACCGATCAAATAATTGTTACATCTTTACATCTTTTGTAAGGCACAATAACTATAAAAGTCTAATGGATAAAAAGAGTTTGGAAATTGTGCATTGCCTGTTCTTGAGACAACTTGAATTTAAAATGAAGACAAATCAAGGAAACGAGTCCCCGTCTTTTTTAATGAGTTTTGGAAAATCATGTTGAAGTTGGAATATGAGGACAGAAATGTTTAAATACAGAATAATTTATTTAATTTAGTTTTTCAGCCCTAGTTTGTTTTAAAGTGTGTTTGCTAATTTTCATAATATCACAATCAAAACCCAGTGTCATCAATGCCACGGGAGTCTTGTTTCCATCTTGGTGCAGGTTTGGCTTCTTCTCCAATGTCCAAAGTGAGTTCTAAGAAAGCTGAGGTCACTTCGCCTATGCCTCTTCTGTTTTCTCGTTCTCTGCTTGTTAATGACCTATCATGTTCTTCAGCTTTACAGCTAGGGCCAGCATGGCAAGCAGACACTCCATTTGGCTGATGTGATGGTAAAACAGGCCTTACATTCTCTACATGCAGGCGTACAGAGAATACTCAGTAGCCTATATGCAGAAATGGATTTATGTAATGCAGAAAATATGTGACTACAGCTGTATTATGTAGAGCTGATATAGAGCTCACCTCCACCTCTCTCTGAGACTGTGACTACAGCTGCTCTATGTAGAGCTGATATAGAGCTCACCTCCACCTCTCTCTGAGACTGTGACTACAGCTGCATTATGTAGAGCTGATAT
>JBBIGC010000104.1:23014637-23027889 GCA_037576955.1 Lepidarchus adonis
ACTGTGACTACAGCTGTGTTATGTAGAGCTGATGTAGAGCTCACCTCCACCTCTCTCTGAGACTGTGACTACAGCTGCATTATGTAGAGCTGATGGATTTCATAATCACTGGTAGTTATTGAACTGTTGATGGAGCTGACTGGTGATTTCAAAATCCAGGAGCAGAATCTGGATTCAGGGTCCACATGTGAAGACCTCTGGTCTAAACTACAGCAGTTAAGGATGAATATAGAACAGAGGAGACATTTTATTCCCAAATAAAACACCCACTCACAGGATTCACAGCCAAACCCCAGGAAAAACAAAGTAAATGTTGTAAAAATATTGAAATAATGGCGACAATC
Source organism: Lepidarchus adonis (assembly GCA_037576955.1). Lineage (NCBI taxonomy): Eukaryota > Metazoa > Chordata > Actinopteri > Characiformes > Lepidarchidae > Lepidarchus > Lepidarchus adonis. The sequence continues at coordinate 23,014,982 of JBBIGC010000104.1, forward strand.
ATTAGAAACATTTTAAGAAACTCTTAAAATACATATTTATTCATCTTTCATCTGATTTATTATATTACATTCTGTAAATATATGATCTTGTTTACTAACCATTTCTATTGGTTTATTATGGGTTTCATTATTTATTAATTCTTCTGTTTTGTTTTGATTGTATGCACTTAACTAATTAGATTCTTTGTCATTTTGCAGAGTAGAGTACAAATACAATGAAATTCAGTCGGCATTTAGCCAGAAGAGTAAAATGTAGTAGAGTTGGACAATATATGACAAGACAATATCATTATTGTGATATGTTGTGGCCACAATATATTCTTTTGAGCAGATCATATCAGTACTTTAAAAAGCACAAACTTTATGTTTGATTGCTTTTGATTTGATTTTAGAGAGTGTCATTAGTCTCGCTTAAGTGAACATATTGTACTTCAGTGTGACAAACGCTGAAAAATCATCCGAATTCATACTTTTCTAAAAAAAAAAAGATGGTGGAAAAATACTTATGTTGACATATTGAGTATGGAGAAAAGTTCAAAGCATTTGAGCTCAAAGTATTGTGATACAATATTATTTCAATATCGCCCACCAATGACAAGAGCGAGGAGTTGGAGTATAGAGGACAATATATATATAGATTAAAGAACAGTGTATTAAATATTATAAACAGGACTGAAATAGAGAGTGAACAAGAATCATAATTGTGTAACAATAATGTGTAACAAAATAACAATAATAATGAAATGTGATATTGTCAGTATTGTGATACAGTATGACAATTTTTTATCACAGGGAGGAATTGTGCTTATAATATTGGAGCAGTGTGAGATGACTTCCCTGATCAAGCACACCTGGATCACCTGATCTGTTCACTGCCAGGTGTTTGAGGAGGGAAACCACTATGCACTAGACTACAGGCCCTTACGTTACAATAGACTGATGTCCATTCGTGTTTCTGTCACTGGCTGTCATTTTTTTAACACAGCATTTGTGACATAAAAACAAAGTTTACGTGGGAACTAGTTGGAAAGCGGAGCAGATGAATACGCTCTGCATTACACTGCGCTTTGGAGGGAAATTATGTTGTGTTATTCGCTCTCTTCGCAAACTTCGTTATGGCTCCAAGCGTAAATCAGACTCTACAGTAAAGATCAGGAACTGTTTCACTTCATTACTGCTGTGGAGGTGATCCATGTGTTTATTTTACCCCACACACTAACAAACTATGACTTCCAGAATGCAACTCTCTTTCCTGCAATAGACACTACAAAGACCACAATGCATTGCTCCCCATGAAACACACCAGATCCCACAACACACACCTACGAGAGACTTGTGTTAACTATATGCTGCTACTCATTCATTTTAATAAATATATGCCATTACATGCATGAGCTACGACTTACAGAAGTTTACAGAAATTTGAGTAAAGTTGCGTTTATACATTATTATACAATTATACAGACAGGAATACTTCACTTAACCAAACCCTCGGAATCCTAAAGCGTGAAGATAAATACGGAGCCCGTTCAGCGGTCGTACTGCGCATGCGCACCATCCTAGCACACCTGTCTGAAAGTGCAGCTCTGCAGTCTCAGGTGGGTTTCAGGTGAATGCTTACCTTCTTCGCCTTGTTGATGAGCGAGCGAATCAAGTCTTTCACGTTCTGGGTTTTGTCTCTCTGGAAGTGGATCTGCGTCTCCGAGGGTCCGTAGCGGTTGCCCACCTCGGGCCAGCCGAGCTCCAGCATGGGCGGCTCTTCGTCGGACATCATGGGGAAGTAGGTCCCGGAGGTGAGCTCGGACACGGCGTCGCCCTCTGCGCAGTCGCGCTCGGCCCCGTTGCAGCCGTTCTCCGAGCTCGCGCTCTTGGCCGCGTTCTCCGTGATGTAGCGGATCTCCAGCGACGACAGGAAGTTGAGCTCGCGCTCGTCGGAGAGCACGCGCCGGTACTCCGTCTCCCCCGCCTCCAGCAGCGCGTCCGTGGCGAGTCGCGCCGCCTCGTTGTGGCTGAGCTCGAGCGCGGAGACCTGCCTCCAGGGGTTCTTCACCTCCTCCAGGCGCGTGGCGAGCTTCCCCAGCGCCTTGCGCGCGGACAGAGGCGCCGGGCGGAGGCCGTCCGAGCTCATCATCCTCCTTCTCCTCAATGCTCCTCGGTTTAGTGACAGTGGCGAACAGACAACTTTCTCCGAATCATCCTACTGGGGGAGGAGGAGGGCGGCGCTGATCCCGTAAGGCCCCTCGCGCTCTGCTGCTTCGGAGAAACTCGACGCTGCCACCGTCTTCGCACCTGGCGTCGTGTTCCACCTGCACGGAGCTCCGCCCCCTCTCTCATGTGATACACAAAACAAGTCTGGAAGTGTTTTTCTTTCTTACCCTCCAAGCCCCGCCTCCCCGCGCTATGATTGGCTGATTGTCGTGCGTTGGGATTGGCTGGTAGTTACACTTGAGCTTGACCCCCCATTGCCCAAGAAACAAACAAACAAACAAATAAGTAAATACTTCTTAAAAAATAAACATGCTTAATGTGATAAAACAGTTTTAGAAAAATGTAGAAAACAGAAAAAAACCCCAAGATAACAGGAAAATTATAAAGTATTCTTTTATCTTGACTATTTAACATTATATAAAAAAGTATAATCTATTTTCATATTGTAAAGTTAGTATTTATATTAAAAGTATAATATATACGTTAATATTGTATATTTTAAATATTCCTGGTTGTATTTTTAAGAAGCGTTTACACAATATACGGTATATATATTGATAAATACAGTCATTCATTATCCAATTAGGGTTGCAGGGAAACTGGAGCCAATCCCAGCTGACTATGGGCCAGGGCAGGGTTCACCCTGGACAGGAGGCCAACCCAACACAGGGCAACACAGTCTAAACCGCAAGCCTTTGGATGGTGGGAGGAACCCGGAGGAACCCAGAGGAACCCAGGACCTGCTCGTGTGAGGCTACAGTGTCCTGCACTGTACCGGCCTGAAAAGTGAACCCATCCATCCACACGTGGAGCAGCTTTCAACAGTGAGCAGTGCAGCGGGACGGGACCGAGCTCAGTGGAACTGCAGTGGTGCCAGGATGTAAAGCTGTGACCTTCAGATCCCAAGGTCAAAATCCTAAACAGTAGGCAACCAGTAGACCTAGACCCAAAGTTGGGAACCAACGTGAACCGGCCGCTGTGAGCCGGGCGACTACGTCATAAACCACGTCCACTTCACCTCACTTCACAAACCATCAATGGTGAAACACATCTTGTGTTTTCAGGGGATTCTCCAGCAATGTGATCAGATCTTCATGTTCAACTTTTTCTGCATCTTTTAGACGTTGGAAGAAATTGCCAACGACAAAGATTACGTGCAAGACGACAGGTGAGATTTATAATCACTTCTGGCTTATTTGCTGTTTATTTGCTTTTCTAGTCACAAACACACCTGATGACATCACAGGTTCCCGGGTTCAGAACCAGGAAAAAGTTGGTGAAGTTGAACCGGCACCAACTTTTTTTTCATATTACAAACCATCCTGGAACAGTACCAGGACCAGTGCAGTGGAAAAGCACCATGACCCCCTTGAGCACGGTACCGTCCCACTGTTGAGGGCTGCTCCACGTGTGGATGGGGGTTAAAGGACAATTTTGTTGGGGTGTGCTTTCTGTGATGGGGTGTGTTCACAATGACAAATCATCACTGTCGCGTTAGTACCAAAAGTGATTCAAGGAAGAACAACTGATGAATATCTTGCAGTATATCAATTATCACAGCATCTTTGCATTGTGATATTATCATTATCATGGGGCAAGTATGGTATCATGAGCGACCCCATGATATTATTACTGTATATTATATTGTTCATGTCTCGTCGTTGTAGTGTATGTCTTATTTGTTTACGCACTGAGGAGACACCATTGGCTGGAAACAAATCCCTTGTGTGTGTGAACATACATCATAAACTGATTCTGATTCTGATTCTGATTCTGATGTGAGTGATAAGGCCGCGGTTGGTGCAGAGTGGTTCTGATGCACTGTTTTCCACGATACTATGTTGCATGAACTGCCAGCCAATCCGAGAGCAGGGGGTGTGGTTTTGCACAATAGGGGTTGGGGGCGGAGGGTGGAGTCCTGAATAGACAAATACACCTCAAAGTGAGCCTACCGGATGAGCAAGCAGCCAGCTCACACACACCACCCAACCCCCTGAGACACATAAAGACCTTACAGAACAAAAGGGGATTACAAAGGATGTAGTTCTGTCACACTTGTCAGCACTTTAGCCACTGGTGACTCCATTAGTGAAGATATGTTCTACAATTGCCTCTGACTGTGCTGCACTGTGTGACTGACCCCGTTCTAGCAGAGCAGCGTTAACGTTCTGTACAACAGGAGCTCGGACCAGACAGGCTAGACTTTACTCTCCACATCAGTGAGCCTTGGGTGCCCGTGACCCAGTGACCGATACACTAACTGCAGAGGTGGACAAAGTACTTAACTTCAGTGAAAGTACAGATGCCACTAGTCATTTGTTTCTCCAGTACAAGTGAAAGTCATACAGTCACATTTTCCTGAAGTACTTGCTTCCAAAAATACTTAAGTATTAAAAATACAAAAATAAAAGATTTATTGCAGGTGTGTCCACACTTTTTTGGCTTGCGATCTACTTTTAAAACGACAAAGTCACAAGGATCTACCATCAATAAAAATGATATATTTTTGAATGGAACTGCATACTTTTCTCTTTCTTAGTTTTTTGGTGGGTAGTCAGTGTTGTACTTTTTAATGAACAATCTGATTTTGGTTTCATACTTGGTCCAGGTCTCCACTCATTCTTACACCCTTTCTTTAGGAGAAATAAATTGGAGTTTCACAGTAGCTCATGCAGTTGATCGAGCATGTGCGGTGATGCTTGTTTCAAGCAGTCTCAGACTGACTGTACTATATGTCAATCAACTGCCAAACGCCACAGTGGGGATGGATGATTGGCTAACACCCTTTTCTAAGGTTATGTGATCGACCTACACTTCCTGTTCTGTAGTGTATTCAGTGGTTCACTCGTCTTTTATGTTGCGCTGTCTCACGCACAATTTATTTTGAAAAACAGGGTTCTGCGATCAACTTGTTCTCTGAAGTTGCTCTAAAAATAACGAGTAACGAGAACCTTGACATAAATTATGTGAAGTAGAAAGTGCGGATTGTTTTTCAAATGTAGTGAAATAAAAAAAAGACTACTCAAGTGAAGTACACATACTCAAAAACTGTACTTAAGTACAGAACTCAAGAAAATGTTTTTTGTTACTAGGCTTTAAAATCTGCCCACTTTCAAATCGTTGTTTTTGTGAGGTTACAAAACCAACACATTTTAATAGACCTTCTAAGCCCCACCCCTCCCATGCACTTCTAAGGAGCTCTGTGATTGGTTAGAGGCTCATTTGCATATTGCAGTCCTTTGCGATATCAGTGTTGCAGTGATGGATATTGCAATGACAATATACAGATGAAATATTGTGCAGCCCTACGTATTATTTTGTATTGGTAACTAATTTGTATTTTGTGTCCATTTCTGTTATTTGTATCAGTTACTGTTTTTTTTATACCTATTATAAAGTGTCAGTAACTAATTCTTTGTATAAATAACTGGTCTTTTAAGCTGTTATTTTATATCAATAAAATTTTCTTAATGTCTATTTTTGTATGAATATTTTTGGGGGATAAACTACTGTTATTTTGTTTCAACAGCTGGTAATTATAATTATACATTCACTCCCCAAATGCATCAGTAAGCTTTGGGCGTCCATGATCCTGTTGCTGGTTCACTGATTGTCCTTCTTTGGATCACATTTGGTAGGTACTGACTATGGCACACCTGGAACACTGGATTCTCGCACCATCACAATTAGGCCCTTGTCATAGTGGCTCAGATCAACACTAACGGCACTTTTAGTAACAGATATCAAGTCTTTTCACACAGTGGTTACAATGCACCTAAGAGAAAATGTGTTGACCTGATGACATCACAGGTTCCCGGGCCCAGAACCAGGAAAAAGTTGGTGAAGTTGAACCGGCACCAACTTTTTTTTGCAGTGGAAAAGCATTGTTTAAAAGCATAGGTTACAATGCACCTAAGAGAAAATGTGTAATACAATATTCCCATAGAAATAAACAGCTAAGAAGCTGATTTCCTAATAAAGGAAGAATCTTGGAGGATCCTCCAGGAGTCCAGACTGAAGAACTCCTTACAACTTCAGTGTGGATGGGAGGGGCTAAACCACTGTAGGTTGAAACGTGTTGTATTTTCTTCACATCACAAAACAATGATTTTGTATCACTAGCTGTAATTTTGTAATCATGTTTTTTAGCAGTACTGGTTATTTTGCATCAATACAGTTTTTTTTTTTATCAATATCTGTAATTTGTATCAATATTTAGTTTGTTTTGGATAAACATTTGTTAGTTTCTGGTTAATTTCCCATTTTTATTAAGTTAATAGTTCTACATCAATGGTACCCACACTTTTAAAATGACCAAGGCAAAATGAGCTACCAAAAAAAATCATCAAACAAACAGAAAAAAGCATATTAAAGGTATAAGAATGAGTGGGGGAGCTGCACCAAGTAAGAAACCAGAATTGGACTGTTCATTAAAAAGTACAACACTAACTACCCTCCAAAATGCTAAGAGAGAAAGGTGAGGGACTAGCTTTTTGGTGTGTAGTCAGTGTCATACTTTTTAATGAACAGTCCAAGTTTGGTTTCTTACTTGGTCCAGGTCCTCCACTCATTTTTACATCCTTTCTTTAGAAGTAAATAAATTGGGAGCCGCTAATTAGGTGATTTATTGGCTAGTTTATTGGAGTTTAGCAGTAGCTTGAACGGTAATGCTTGTTACAAAAGACAAGATGTCAGACTGACTGTACTGTATGTCAATCAACTGCCAAACGCCATAGTGGGGATGGATGATTGGCAAACACCCTTTTTAAAATGACATGTGACCTACCCCACACTTCCTGTACTGTAGTGTATTCGTTGGCTCATGGTTCCTCGTTTTTACGTTGCAGTCTCACATGTGCAGTAGAGTTTATTTTGAAAGGCAGAACTCTGTGATTGACTAATGTGCCTTTTCAATCGACCCATAGATTGCGGTGCCCATGATCCTGTTGCTGGTTCACAATGAAATGGGCGTGGTTTACATTTATCAAACTCTTACACCAAATAGTAGGGGTGTAACTCCCTTACCATTCAATTCTGCCTTCATTATTTTAGCCAATGATCCGATCATTTTCAACCTTAAAATTTGCAGCGATGTGATTCAGTTCGATACTGGGGCCTGCAGTCTGAAATATAATTTCACACAATCTGCTACATTTTCATCAGCTCACACATGCATACAGATTATAACATGAAAATTTTATTATTAAAGGAGAAATACAGCAATGGAGTCATAAACTAAAGCAGTTTCTCAATAAAAAACACTGGTCAGAGTAAAATTAATTGTGGAACGAACACACATCGATTTTTGTGAGTCAGATCAATCCATCGGATCTTGTGCAACTTTGGTCGATACATCAATAAATGGCAAAGCGAGTTCATTTATACAGCACATAATCATACACAGGGTCATTCAATGTACCTGACAAAGATACAAAGAAAATTGAAAGAAAATAGAAACAACCATAAAGAATCAAATTAAAATAAATAAATAAATAAATAAGCATAAAAGAAAAATATTGTCAATATTGTCTAAAATAAAAGTAGGATTAAAAGTGCAAAATAAAACAAGATGAGATAAAAAAAGATTAAAGTAAAATAAGCAAAACTGGAGTTTGGAGGGTTGGAGAACGTCTTACTGGAACATAGACCTGCTTATATTCTTAGGGCCAGACGTAGATACAAATAGATTCATTGTCACAGTCCTACCAAACAGTTGTGAAACAGTTGGTTCTCCAGGAAGAGGCCTGCTTTAAATAAGCAAGAGTGAAATCACAATATCCATTTGTCCACTCTGGACATGTTTTGTGTGGGCTTGGTTCGATCTTGTAAAATCTTCCACCAAGTAAGGCGACAACCCGAAAACTCTGTGAACAAAATCTGTCATCGCACGTCTGAAATGGCTGTTCCTTCTTTGTGGAGGTGCGGAGGCGGTCTCATTTGAATAGTAAATAAGGTGTAGTGGTTGACACTAGAAAGGTTCATTTGCATGATGGATGTGCAGAGATGATCAGACACACAGTAAAAGCTGAAACACCTGAATGACTGGTCCCATCACTGTGTGTGTGTGTGTGTGTGTGTGTGTGTGTGTGTGTGTGTGTGCGCGTGTGTGTGATAGACCAACTGACACTGCAACCGCATGTAAATTCACTTGTCAAGACAAGATATGCATCGCCTGATACACACGGACCCGTCCCGGAACTGAAAACACTGCTAACACTTCCACTGCACCTAAGGGTTCCTAAGGGTTTTCTCTTTCCTTGGATGAACCGTAACTCAGAGAATAGGAACTTCTAGGCCGTCACACAGGGGTGACCTTGCCCTTATGTTCAGAAGGTCAGGCCCAGGCACCACCTTGAACCAAGCGACCGTCCCATGTGTGGATGGGTTAAGGTCACTTTTCGCTTAGTGTCATGAGGTGTGTTCACAATGACACAGCGTCACTTCATTTGAAATAATTTTATGCTGTATTTTATAGTAAATACAACTGTAGAAGAAAAATGAGATATAGATATAGAGTACAAAGGAGGCGGGGTTAGGGTAACTCACTCAGGCCAACTTTGTGCCCTTATGTTGTAAAACTGACGATTTGTGATTGTGAACACACCCCATCACCCTACGTGCACCACACTGTAATGTGACCGTTGACCCCTCCACACGTAGAGCAGTCGGCCACTATCAGCAGCAGTGGGGCAGGAAGGGTTCCTCAGTGGGAACAGTACCAGGGTTTTTTGGAGCTCTGTATGGGTCGACCAGTGTGTTGAATGGAAGGGGTGAGGGATCACTTTTGTGGGACATTTTAGGGGTGGGTTATTAATAAAAAGTGGTGGGGACATATCCCAGGCACCCCCAGCATAAATAACCTCTATGCCTGACGACATAGATGGTGGGCAGTGGTTAGGAATTTAAATGCTGATGTGAAAGGGTGACATTGATTAATTCTCCTTTTATTCATTTTGGGTCATGGGAAAGCTGGAGCCGTCACAGGGCAACACAGAGACAGACAACCATTCACACACACTCACACTTATGGGTAATGCAGAGCAGCCAGTCGAACTAAACCACAAGCCTTTGGGCTGTGGGAAGAAACCGGAAAACCCGGAGGAAACCCACACAAACACAGGGAAAACTTGTTCACTCCACACAAAAAAACACCTGTGGATGATGAAGGGGATTGAATCCAGGACCTTGCTGCTTTGAGGTGACAGCACTAAGTGCTCTGTCATGAAAGATTTTGCATTTTTATTTAGACACACAATGAGCCTTTCTTCTTTAATGGCAGTTGGCAAACAGTGTCATTGTGCATTGTCTAATAGTTATTGATACAAAATCATAGGTTTTATTTATTAATGTGAGGATTTCCAAGTTTAGCAGCACTCGTTTTTGTTTTTTTAAGGGAGTAGTGTGTGTCCTTCTCGTCTTCTTGTGATTACTGGCACCTGTCTTTTGTCTTGTGTCCCGCCCCTTTCCAGGTGTCCCTTTTTTATTATTGTATTTTAACCTTAGATTCCCAGTCAGTTGGCGTCAGACCTCTGTTGTAATGTCTTTCTTCACCCTGTTGTACTGTTGTTTATTCAACACGTTCTTCTACCTTATTTCGTCGTAATATTCCTGTTCATTAAAACTCGTTTTTTGCACGTCATCGTAAACTAAGTCGTGACAATCTATTATTTACTTAATTATTAAGCACAATATCATGCACAGAGGGAATTTAATGTGTTTTATAATAACAACAACATAAAGAAGATGAGATTAAAGTAAAGTTACAAGGAATAAAAATAGATCAATCTGAAAAGGTAGAGAGAAAGCATCAAGAAAAATACATTGTAGAATTAAAAATAAACCGTGTGACTTTCTACGTATCACGCGTCTGGAGCACATTAATGCTCTTCTTGCTCCTCAACGAATCTTTCTTGGGACGTCCGACAACCACGTCCAGGTTATATTTTTACAAACCAGTTTTTGATGTAAAATCACAGTTATTGTTACACTGTAATTTAATATTAGAGATAATATTCAGTTTCACATATATGTGTCATAACACATGTAAGTGCTGTTTTCTTTATTATTATTATTTTTGAACTTTTACTCGTTTATTTTAAACAGAGCAGAGCTTCACACACCTCAGAACCACAGTGACACGAGAAATCACGCCTGCTGACTTTAGTTCCTTGTTTCCTGTTCCCTAAGGCCTTTAGTTTCCTTTTTTGTTTTGCCCTTGATTCTTTTTTGGCTCTTCCCCTCTTTCTTTTGTCTGACAGTTGCTATTGTGTCCAGCGAGTGACGTCATGATTTTTCCTTCCGCTGGTCATGACCAAACTATTTCCACCCTGACGCAGCGCTGTGTGAGGGGCAGTTTGTTTCTCTGTAATGTGTGTAAGTGTGATTGTGAGTGTAATGATAAAGGGTGAGATTTGTGAGTCCGGGGACAGAAACTGTAGTGTCATATCAAGCCAAGGCCCGACCGTTGACCCCATGGGACGTAGGCTATTCTTTTTTCTTTCACTCTCTATTGCAGATGTTGAACATCTGGATGCAGTGTAGCTCTAGCAGCGAGTCGAGGTGCAGCTTAAGTCACATGGTACAGTCACGTGATAGATCCACCTGACAAGAATAATTGGAAGCACACCAATTACCCTGTTAACACCCCCACTTGCTTATGAACAATATTATTTATTCTATTTATCCTATTTTATTGTATTTATTAAAATTATAGTTTTTATTCTAGTCTTCATTCTACTTATTTCACCCGTTATAACTTACCTTTGAATTAAAAAAAACAAAACATACTATTTTAGTGCTTTTACTGACTGTACGTCACTTTCTGTCTGTATTGTCTCCATGTGCAGTTGCTGCATAATCTATTTTCTCAGAGATAAAAGTTTTTCTGATTCTGATTCTGATAAACATGAAAACGTCATGGAAATCAAAATACTGTTCACTGCTTTTAGTTTGTATTGTCTATAACCCAAACAAAATATTTGAGAAAACCAGTCATTTTCTTTTTGTTTTGTCATTAAATCAGCAGCTATTTGATCTGTTGGGCAATACTCCATAGATACACTCCCTTTGTTTACTGTTGACCTCACGAAACTGTATTTAATGTCAATATCCTTACGTTTTTGTCTTTTGATAAGATTCTTTGCAAGTGCAATCATGCCCTGATTGTCCTCATAAATTGTAGGTACACCATACTGTCGACTATCAAGATATTCAAGCAGTGGAAGTGTGTTTGGCCCATGACCCATGACAACTCAGAGAGGGAACAGCGCTTAGAGATTCCACCCCCATGAGGAGTCAAACACCACTCCAGACTCTTCTCCTTCATTCTCCCTCACTGGTGGAACGAGCTGTCCAGACACATCAGAACTGCAGAGACTCTCTCCACCTTCAAGGAACACCTCAAGACTGAACTATTCGGCAACTACCTCAGCATCTAAACACAACAAAAAGTTCACTTAACCCTGACTTTGATCATATTCATGATATCAATCTACAGATCTGACAGTTTCCCACTTATACTCACTCATGCTCATACCATCTGCAACAATATAATGTAATATGGTACTTGCCTCATCATAGGTAAAGAAGCATTTAAAGCACATAACATCAGACAATGTTGAAGCACTTAATGACAGAGAAGAATGTCCTGGACTGTTTTAGCACTCGTACATATGAATAGGCCATGTTGTTTTTACTGTAGCACTTACTGTCTGTTTAGACTTACTCATCACTGAATGATGATGTAGAAATGTTTATCTCTTTCAGAAAGTAATGTTGTAGCTCTTATCTGCACTATTGTAGAACCTGCACTGCTTTTATGACTAAGAAAAAGCGTTGAACTTCCTGTAACTTGCACATTAGTGTTGCATCTGAATTTATACTTGACTGTTCCTGTACCTGGAAGTCGCTTTGGACAAAAGTGTCTGAAAAATGAATAAATGTAAATATAAATGTAAATAACCTGTTGACCTTGGTGATGTGGACTAAGAGTAAACCATGAACTGGGAGAAATAAACATACTCAACATCTGGATGCAGTGTAGCTCTAGCACTGAGCCGAGCGGTTTGGTTTATTTTAACAACGGAGATGCAGCTTAAATCACATGGTACAGTCACATGATAGATCCACCTGACGAAAATAATTGGGAGCACACCAATTACCCTGTTAACAGTAAAGAAATGAATCAGACGTCATTAGCGATGATAAGCAGCGCTATAACCGAGTGGCAAAGCAATGTTCCTCAGAGAGTGAGGGTGTTTATAGGAAGGGACTATGGAACTACAGCCCTGCAGTGATTCATATATTGCAGTAATAATCATTTCGCTTCATCAGTAGAGCTGTTATATTGGCTTTTATGATGCATCCCGGGTTATGGGGAAGCTGGAACTGATCCCAGTGGACTATGGGCCCAAGGCAGGGTTTGCCATAGACAGGAAGTGAGATCTGATCAAAAGTGGTCACTTGAAATGCAGGTGGAGACTATTCAAACTCCAGATACGAACTGATATACTTGTGATTGGTCGCGTGTTAATGCCAGATGTGCGCAGGGCTATCAAATTCTTTTTTTTTGACCACATATTTATCAGCGCCTAAATTTTAAAAAAGCAGATTAAAATTTGTTCATTCATATTTGCTATTTTGTATTTTCTCTGCATAGTTTTTATTTTTTTATTAGCTCTACCTTTTACCATACTAAGCAG
>JBBIGC010000104.1:23027989-23046182 GCA_037576955.1 Lepidarchus adonis
CACCTCTTCTCTCCTACAGCTAGAGATCATCTCACCTCCCTCCACCTCTTCTCTCCTACAGCTAGAGATCATCTCACCTCCCTCCACCTCTTCTCTCCTACAGCTAGAGATCATCTCACCTCCCTCCACCTCTTCTCTCCTACAGCTAGAAATCATCTCACTTCCCTCCACCTCATCTCTCCTACAGCAAAAAAATAATCTTACCTTCCTCCACCTTATCTCTCCTACAGCTAGAAATCGTCCTACCTCTCGCCACCTCATCTCTCTTACAGCTATAGATCATCTTACGTCCTCCATCTCATCTCTCCTACAGCTATCGTTTATCTTACCTACCTTTGCCTCATCTCTCCTACAGCTATAAATCGTCTTACCTCCTCCATCTCATCTCTTCTACAGCTATAGATCATCTTACCTTCCTCCACCTCATCTCTCTTACAGCTATAGATCATCTTACGTCCTCTACCTCATCTCTCCTACAGCTATAGATCATCTTACGTCCTCTACCTCATCTCTCTTACAGCTATAGATCATCTTACGTCCTCTACCTCATCTCTCCTACAGCTACCTCATCTCTCTTACAGCTATAGATCATCTTACGTCCTCCATCTCATCTCTCCTACAGCTAAAGATCATCTTACCTCCCCCACCTCATCTCTCTTACAGCTATAGATCATCTTACGTCCTCCATCTCATCTCTCCTACAGCTAAAGATCATCTTACCTCCCCCACCTCATCTCTTCTACAGCTATAGATCATCTTACCTTCCTCCACCTTATCTCTCCTACTGCTATAGATTGTCTTACATCCCTCCACCTCATCTCTACTACAGATATATATCATCTTACCTCTCCTATCCTACCTCATCTATCCTACAGCTATAGATAGTCTTACCTTTAGTCCTCCCCCCCGAATGCAACAGCAGTGCACAGCAGATTTATACTGGGGCACAGCAGATTTATACTGGGGCACAGCAGATATATACTGAGGCACAGCAGATATATACTGGGGCACAGCAGATTTATACTGGGGCACAGCAGATTTATACTGGGGCACAGCAGATTTATACTGGGGCACAGCAGATTTATACTGGGGCGCAGCAGATATATACTGAGGCACAGCAGATATATACTGGGGCACAGCAGATATATACTGAGGCACAGCAGATATATACTGGGGCACAGCAGATATATACTGGGGCACAGCAGATATATACTGGGGCACAGCAGATATATACTGGGGCACAGCGGATATATACTGGGGCACAGTAAAATTGGTCTGGTTATGCCATTGCTCCCCACCACTATTGCCTGCTCATCCTCTTTGTTCTCATTGCTTCCATAGGTGACAAGTACTGGGTGTTTAAGGAGGTTACTGCAGAGCCAGGCTACCCCCACAACCTGGTGGAGCTGGGTAACTGTCTGCCCCGTGATGGCATCGACACGGCCCTACGCTGGGAGCCTGTGGGCAAGACGTACTTCTTCAAGGGTGACCAGTATTGGCGCTACAATGAGGAGAAGCGCACAGCTGACCCCGGCTACCCCAAGCCCATCACCGTGTGGAAGGGCATCCCTGAGGGCCCTCAAGGAGCTTTCGTCAGTCGTGAAGGATGTGAGTGTCATGCAGACTGTGCTGTATCTAAGTGATGTCTGACCTTATAACGTCGTTTATTTTCCATTAACCTTCCCAGATGAATCTGGTTACACTAGAAATCAGTAGTCACCCAAACAGCCAATATGAATGCATCGCCAGAATATCTTTAAAGTGCCGCAGACTTGTGAACTCAGCCATGTGATTTCCAACTGTGTTGTAGCTGCCTGCAGCACTGAAGTTTGGTTCATGTTTTAGCTCACAGTAAGTCATATTGAGTCCTAAACCACACTCACAAGTCTGCCCCACCTTCATAAAGAGATGGATGTTTATAGCTCACAGTAAATCAAACTGTATCCTAAACCACACCCACAAGTCTGTTCTTCATTCATTAATTGCTGGATGTTTAAACTTCTCAATAAGTCATACTAGGGCATTTGGCAAAACGCTGGTGGCCTAAAATGGCCATGTCGTACTACTATTTGGGTGACAGTTCTAGTGTTTGGCAGCTATCTCAGTCTCATATCTCCAGAGGTGAAGAACTAAAGAAAAGTTCGGACTCCAAAAATGTTCTACATGCCTCCACCATGGCCAAGATCAGAGAGCTGCCTAAAGTTTGCCAGAGACCATTTGGATGATCCAGCTGAGGATTGGGAGAATGTCATGTGATTTGTATTAAGGAAAGAATGAATGGGGCCATGCATTGTGAGATTTTGGGCAAAAACCTCCTTCCATCAGTTAGAGCATTGAAGATGAAACGTGGCTGGATATTCCAGCATGACAATGATCCCAAACACACTGCCCGGGCAACGGAATTGGTGACTGATAAATATGTTTTTGCCCCACTGTATTAGTCATAGGTGATTGTGAATGGTTGTCTGTCTCCGAGTTGCCCTGGGATGGGTTGTCCTCCTGTTCAGAGGGATCCTTGCCTCGGGCCCACAGCCGACTGGAATAAGCTCCAGCTTCCCCATGACCTGAAATGGGTGATTTTGAATGAATACATATAGAGCTGACTGGATCATGTATGCTGATTACAGGGAAACAGTTGTGCATAAAAGCTGATAGTCCAATCAGTAGCGTTTTCATTTGTGGCCTTAAAGTTATGACTGATAGGACATTTATCACTGTATCGATCCCAATTGTTGTAAAAATGCGAGATCTCTCAAAGTAGGCCAGGAGTAATTGCAGCACACTGCACCTGCCAGTCCCTGCGATGTACAGATTGCCGTCATTAGTACCGTAATCATTTAATCACTCAGCGCTGTGCAGTGCGGCATACAGCTTTGTGGATGCGATAGGAGCTTGTCTTGTGCTGTGATCATCACTACGGTGGAAGCGATCAGTCCTTATTTGGCGCACTGCGCTGCTGTGTTGTTGTGTTGTTGGTGGTTGTGTTGGCGGTGAGTCACCCTCAGTGGTTATTCGATAGCAGCGTCGGTTTGGCGACGGGATCAGAGGAAGAGATGCATCGCTTTTGGCTAGGACTCATGATCCTCAGTGCCTGAAAGTTAAGTCGCGTAATAAATCCATATCATAAACCGTGTTGTCATACAGTGCAATGCTTTGGGCAGAGACTTTGAGACACATTGTATTGTGGGAAAAGAGTGAAAAATGCTACTGGTATCCATTTGTTTTTCTCTTTTTTTCAGAAACACAGCAGTATTAAATAACCTGCGTATTTCTTTTGGCTACTTTCAGCATGTAGATCTCACCTGCATCTCCAATAAGGTGCTATGGTTTTGCAAAGCATGCCTCTCCATAAGCAGCCAAGCTAACGTGCACATTTCTGTATGTTAGAAGCCATAAATGTGTTTTTTGGGAAGTTTTACACATTAACGTTAAAGTCTAGGGACGTCCCGACCATGTTTTTTGTTCCCGAATCCGGTCCGAGTAATTTATTATTGAGTATCTGATACCAGATTTGTATTTTCCTAGATAACCGTGTCACAGTGCCCTCTTCAGGTTTATTAAAGTTATTAAAATCCAATGTATCTCTTCAACAACTGACAACTGAATTCTCACATTGTCCCACAAAATAATGTTTGACCTATTTCTTGTCTATTTCCCGAGTGCCCAGCGTGTCCTTGTTTGCCTGTTTTACACACTCTGCTGTATGAGATCAGACAATCTGATACGGTTCAATGCAGCACACTTTAAATTAAATGAGGGGTTAATCCAGTGAGCAGTGAGGCTTCACTGGGTGAACATCAGACTCCAAATGTCTGTGGTAAATCTAATCACAGTCACGTCTGATAAAACACCTCGTAGGTGATGGAGAACCTTGCTGTAAAGCTCTGGTAGGGCAGCGTCTGAAATGTAGAGGAGGGCGAGGAGGGGGCTCTGTATTCTCTACACTGATTGGCTGCTCATCCAAAGCCATGAATTCAGTTTCCCTTTCTGTCTTGAGGAAATTTCTCTCTCCGTTTAAAAGTGTCTTCCAGTGTGTGTTGCTTTGGTGCAGTGCAGCTGAGTTACTCTGTATCCTGTTAGGTGTTGTATCAGATTGGTAGTTTTAAATGCAGCTGATATATGGTAAGTGTGCATCGTGTATCTCCAAAAAATTTTGATGCACCAGTGTGATATAAAAAAACACTGGGTTAGCCTGAACTAACTGATCTAAAGCTGGATACGTGATAAATCCTGCATGGTGAGATATGTCTTCCATCTTCATGCGACTTGTGGGTCCAGCCTCCACTCCCATGTTGAGCCTGAGGTTATGACATGGCTGGGAGAAGCCATAATCGAGCACTCGAGAGAGAGAGGAGGCACAGTTTTATGCAGCAACAGCATAAATGACCGGGGAACGGTCCCTAACTCAGAACACACACTGCATAATCATCCTAACACAGGGCAGCAGATGCCCCCACAAAGCACAGTGCAATGAGGCTGATAATACAACTCTTTGTGCTTCACCTTGGCAGTGATCATGCATAATCAATAGCGCATTATGCCCGGTCGGGTGCAGAGTCGTTTGCCTGATTGATTTTGTTTACCTTGAAGGCCCGGCTTCAGCAGTCAGTACCACTCCTGTATAAGGTCACAGTACATTAAGACAGTGAGGGTTCTTCTGCAGTGTCTATCTGTTAGTCTCGTACTGAGAGAAAAGCAGCAGCTTCTTATTAACACCAAGGACATGAAGTAAGAGTGACGATTTGTCATTGTGAACCCAAGTGCAACCTCCACAAATTGAGCAAAGGGCAACACCTGGAGAGCAGTGTAGCAGGACACTGATACCTCAGTGGTGTCCGGGCTGGGATTTGAACCTGTGACCTTCTGACTTGGGCATGAACTTCAGGTACAGCAGACTTAGCATTAAAAATGACTACAGACATGAACAGTTCTTATTTATGCATGTTTTTTTATATGGATAAAATGGCCTACCAGCCACATACCGCAGTGTAATTAATGTGTTTAAAGCTACCTACGCTTCTGCATCATCATCTGGGCCTACTCCAGCGATGCTGTCTGCTCTCTAGTGGACTTGTTACGAAATGTACAAGGTCTATTCTTGATTTTTTTTTAATTCACCTAAAATTACTTTTTTCATCTGACATTGTTTTTGTGTGCCGTAAACATGTGGAAAGTACATCTGAAATAATTTTTTTAAATATATTTTTTCCTGGTTTGATCCCTGTGTTTCTGTGTTGAGTGTACAAGGTTTCCTCCGGGCTCTCAGATTTCCTCCCACTTTCCAAAGGCTTGTGGTCGGCTACTCTAAATTAAAGCTGGGCTGATTATCACTGATATATGTTAATAACAGTCTGCGCTACTGAAGCTCAGAGAAGAAGAGACAGAGGAGAGTTTCAGCGGAGTGTGGACTGGAGCTGAGGATGAAGGTGAAGCAGTGTTTCCCCAAATTAGCACATTGCAGTCCTACACACTGGAGCTGCTCAACACCGTGTAGCTTATGTGATCTATTTCCATGACGAAAAGCCTGCTCACTTTCCCAGTTCCACCTCTGAAAACGTCCCAGTAATTAACCTTGTTGTAGTGACAACGTGAACCTATGGAAACGGAATGCAGTCGCTAAGCAGAACAAAGATTAAAAAAATGTTTTGAAAAAGTGTTAATAGCGTTATGAAACAGCCACAACAATGTTGCAACAGGAACGTATTTGAGTTTCCATGCTGCTTCTCTTACTTTACATTACAGTATATCCATTACTCATCCCTTTGAGATGCTGCTCTCAAATTATGGGAAACAACAAAGTGTCTTACTGCTAATATTATATATATAATTTTAAATATAAATATAAATGAATAAAAATTATATATTTAATATTGTTTAAACTGTAATTACACTAATTTGAAGTATTTATAAGCAATAAAGTTATTTTAAAAGTTTTGTGTTCATAAAATCCCGGATAGAGCGCGACCGACCTTGCTTTCTGCATGCGCCTTCATCGCTCATGCTCGCAAATGCGGCCATTTGAATCGACAGAATCGTAGCCAACGATCTCTTCCTAAATGTTGTTGCACCAGCAGCAGTTTGAAAAGATGCAGAGGAGCTTTGTGTGATTGAGGAAGCTCATGCTCGCTTCACCCACCCAGTTTTGGTGGTACTGGGGTGTCCCAGGGAACTGGGTACGGATATTTGACATGTTTTGAGAAGCTGGAGCTTGTAGCTTAAGTTGGACGTGCTCTGAAAAACAAGGCCTTGTTCCTCAGCCTGGCACTTTGGCTCGTAGCTCATGATTTTTCTCCTCCAGGCGTTCAGAGTGCAGGAGAGAGAGCGAGAAGGAAAAGAGAGGGAGGTTTATCAGCCACATTGCTGGTTTTAGTGTCCACGTCTTTGTCCCGGCCGTGTGTGTGTGTGTGTTGGCATGTGTTTTGGCAGCATCTGCTTCGTTGGCATTCACAATCAGACAGTCCCCGAAGGATTGCATAAGACTGGAATTTCTGCAACTGTCCTTGGACGTACAGAAGGACACATACATGCGTCCTCATGAATATGGAGCGAGCTGTTCCAAAAAGGTCATGCGCCATGTAAAAAACAATGTTTGCTTTAATAAGCACTTTATTTGACATCACTCTTCCATGTTCACAGCAGACGCATGCGTAAGACCAAAGCTAAATGCTCAGTAATGGTTCATGAATCCTGAGCTCAAAATGTGGAGTTTGCATTCTATCTCTACACATTCCTACAGAAAAGTTTTGAATTATATTTAATTCTTCAACCAATGATGCAGTGGCAGTTTAGAGTCAATTTCCCAGACCAAGATTAAGCCTAAGCCTAGACTAAAAAGAATTTTAGTCTTGATTTCACAGTTTATTTCAGAAGGTTTAATATAATTCCTCTGAATTTTCTAACTTCTTACAGAATTTCTGTGTCTGAGACAAAGTGGTTCTGATGGAAAATGGTTTGAGAAACTATTATCTTGGATTTCGCAGTGGGAGTGAATGGAACCAGTCGTTGTATCTCCAACACAAATAGAGCCATTTTACTGACAAAGCTAAATGCTTAGTAATGGTTCACATCGACTCTGCTGTCCCATTTGTATGTATGTGTGTGTTCTAGTGATTAGGACCCTGCCGTTGTGATCAGAAGGTTGCAGGTTCAAGTCCCAGTTCAGGTTCCACCAGAGCGCACATGAGCAAGAAACCGTGCCATTACACTACACTTCCTAATGGAAGCTTTCCCTGGAAGTTAAATCTGTGGTGGGTGACTGGTACACAGTATTTACATAATCCATACCATTCGTGGCCTCCAATGATTTCAGGTCACTAGTTAATTCCCCAAGGGTGTTGCATCCATCTGGTTGGGTTGCATGGCCCCTCCTTGTATATAATGGTGCTAGTCAGGATGAGCATTTGTTGGCTGATGTACCCAGATTGGCAGTCAGCATTCTCCTCCAGGCACATCACCATGTCCAATGACATTGCAGTACATTATTGTGAACACACCCCATTACACAAAGTTCACCTGGGAGCAACATAACAGGACGGTACTTTGCTCAAGGGTTCCTCAGTGGCACCTAGGCTGGGACTTGAACCTGCGACCACCAGGCCACCACTGCCCACTTCATGAGTTAGAAGAACTACTTTACCCTTTACCTTCCCAGTGCTGGTGGTATAGAGTCCTAGCAAGTGGGTGGAATTGGTAACGAAGAAGTAGAGAAAAAAAATCTGAAAAAGAAGCAAAGAAATATAAAAAATTTAAAAAAAATATTCTATGATATGGGCTCTTTAGTAACTCTAAACACCCTAATCCATTCATATTCACTGTGCATTTGTTTTCTGGACTGAAGCCACACTTTGATATTACTAGTAATGCATTTGAAGATGGTTTCCATACCTGATGATGTTTCTCTCTGATCCTCTTTCCAGTTTACACCTACTTCTACAAAGGAAAAGACTACTGGAAGTTCGACAACCAGAAGCTGACGGTGGAGCCGGGCTACCCCAAGTCCATCCTCAAGGACTGGATGGGTTGCGACCAGTCAGAAATGGAGAAGAACAGGGATAGGCACCTCCCTCACGATGACGTAGACATCATGGTGGCCATAAACGACGTGCCGAGCACTGTAAATGCCATCGCTGTGGTCATCCCCTGCATTTTATCCCTGTGCATTCTGGTCCTGGTTTACACCATCTTCCAGTTTAAGAACAAAGCGGTGCCACAGCATGTGACCTACTACAAACACCCGGTGCAGGAGTGGGTATGACAGGCTGACTGCGGGCGCAGCAGAGCCCAACTGACTAGAGGACCACCTACTTGACCAGTGCCTGTTTACCGCACAGCACCTGGGGAACCCAGACACGGCTGAGTCCGTGTCCTTCCATCTGTGACTAAAAATAATTGCAAAATCATCTCTCTCTCTTAGCATGAGCCGAAAAAGCACAGGACCGCTAGGCTTTCTCTGATAGTTGGGTTGATCAGACAGGAGCTCCTGAGCCTTCTCTTCCACACACTTCAGTCTGGCTGAGGCGACGGAACAGTCCAAGGACCACCACACTGAATTCTACCCATCGTGTCTCTGAGTAACACAAGAGGAACCGTAGCCAGACGCCAGCAAATCCTTGGCCTGCTTTTTAAAACAGACTTGTACAGGAATTACAGAGCGAACTCAACAAAAAGCAACCGTTATTTCATGTTAAACGACTTGGATAACAATGTAGGTAGAAAGGCCTTAGAAAAGTACCGTCAGAATTATTTCGTATTTTGGAGGCACTCCAGGATTTCGGGTGGGGTTTTTATGTGATTGATGAGACAGTGTCTTTCTCTTGGCCACTCCTTCGACCTGTTGAGGAGATCGAGTGGCCTAACATGGTATGACGTCATGATTTCTTTAGAACTTTTGTTCGTTTCCTGTGTTGCCCCCAATTAACAGGCACATGGCAGACGTACCGTAGGTTCATCCACACTTCTGCAGAAGGAGAAGGTGAAGAAGAGCATTGATGCCACACGAGGAGGACGAAAATGGTTTTCTGTGAGGAATCATG
The DNA here is from genome assembly GCA_037576955.1 of Lepidarchus adonis. Classification (NCBI taxonomy): domain Eukaryota; kingdom Metazoa; phylum Chordata; class Actinopteri; order Characiformes; family Lepidarchidae; genus Lepidarchus; species Lepidarchus adonis. The sequence continues at coordinate 23,037,022 of JBBIGC010000104.1, forward strand.
TCCTGAAGTTGGGCTTTCTTTCCGGGTTGGAGATTTCTTCAAACCATTCGCCTCTTTGTCGCATCGTGCAGTTATTATGTTAACTATCTAAATTTTCATCAAGTGTCATTTTTTTACAAGCACAGTATTGCCTACAGAGAAACCAAGGTGGGAATGTGTCTTTGCAAATGACCACATTTAAGGGGAAAATTTAAGATTGTGGCATTTTCTGGATGATTTGAGGAATTCGGTTTATGTTAAATGTTCCAGGGAAAATGACCAGTCATTCATCTTTAAACCATTTTGGTCTGTTCTTATATTGCAGCACCATCCAAACCTTTTGGGGAATTTTTTCGCCGATTTACCTTATTATGCAAGGCCGTGTTTCTTAGTGTAACATATCAGAGTATTGCTTGTGCGTTTCCCTTTATATATATGCAACAGTTTGCAAATAGTGGCTACAGTGACAAGCAGAGGAAATCTGAAACTTTGCACTATTTCTATTTAACACACTGTGCAAAGTGTAGGGTGTGGTGATCACATTCGTTCATGCATCCTGAGCTCAAAATGCGGAGTTTGCATTTTATCTCTGCACATTTCTATTGAAAAGTCTTGAATTATATTTCATTCTTTAACCAATAATGCAGTCACAGTTTAGGGTCAATTTCCCAGAGCCTGATTAAGCCTAAGTCTAGAGTAAAAGGAATTGTATCCTTGATTTCACAGTTTAATTCAGAAGGTTTAATACAATTCCACTGAATTTTCAACATTTTTGCAGAATTTAATATCTGAGACATAAACAAAGTGGTTCTGATGTGAAAAGGTTTGTCACTGAGAAACTTACCTTCTTGGATTTCTTCACAGTGGTAGTGAATGGAACCAGGCGTCATGTCTCCAACACAAATAGAGCCATTTTACTGACTAATACTGATAAGGGTGAAATACTGAAACTAAATCATGTACCCCACCACCATTAATGGGTTTTAGGCCCAAGACCATCTAATTATCACCATCAGAAAGTAGCAGGCATGTGTCTTCATATTAGATTCATGGAAGAACATTCTGTGTAGGAGCTCTTAGAGGAACCAGATGTCTGGTTCCATTCACCATGCATGTGAGGCTTGTACAAGAGCATTTTGCACTAAAACCCACTCTGAACAACTTTGTTAATCATGGAGAAAAACCCTTGTCGGGGATCTTCTGTGGCATAAAAAAGTTTATATTCAATGGTTTTATATGTGTTCTAGCAAAGAGCATTGATACTAACAGCCCAAGCTTGTATAAGGAGGCAGATCTTACAGTTCCTCATACAGTTGCTTGGAGTCGTGCTAAAATGGTTTAAAGGTGAAAATATGGTGAACAGCTTCTACATCACTGGATGTACCGTTTGTCTTTTTTGCCGTTGTCTGTCAAGTGCTGGGTGTTACTGTAAAACACCTGAGGAGTTAATCTGAACATGTCTGGCTCATGTTCACCTCCTCCTACCCATAGTGTGATAATTACACCAAAACTTAGGAGGAGTAGAGCCTGTACCCAGTGTTTCGAGACCTGGGGGAAGTTTTGAGGCAGTGTATATTTCTGAGAGACATGAAGACGTTAAGAAAAGTGTCATTTTTGGGTGAAACTGTCAGGGCCAGGGTCCAGCAGTTTGGTAGTTCCCCTCTTCAACCACATACCTGGCAATGAGATGAGCTGAATCAGGTGTGTTTGAGATTTTGTCATTGTGAACACCTCAATCATATATCACAATGAATTATGACCTCCGCATTTAACCCACTGGGCACCCGGGGAGCGATGTAGTGGGACTGTACTTGCTCAAGGGTTCTTCAGTGGTGCCCGGCCTGGGATTTTAACCAGTGACCTTTTTCACAAGGAAAAAGTGGTTAAGACCTTGGGGAATAGTGGAAGTGGGCTGGACGTTGGCCCTCCAGGGCATTTATTCATTAGAAAACAGAGAAATTATCTCAATACAATGGCGGCTCTGTTTATGTCACTGAGAATAATGACTGTACTGTACGTACTGTGCTCATTTCAGTGCAGCTTGAATCTGCAGTGGCTGAGATTTGGCTTCTCCTCAATTTTTTTTTTTGTGATCGTTAGTTCGATCTCCCACTCACCTTCTGTCACATTCATACACTGCAGTGAATACAGTTCACATCTTTGACACATTCGACGCGATGCTGTGCAGTTCCCACAAGCCTGTGCGGTGGGTCAGTTAGTAGCAGATCGGGCAGTTTGGACACTCACAATATCCAGAATTATTCGTTAAAATGAATGTTTTCTCAAAATTTTTGAGATTTTGAGGCGTTACACCATTTCGAACAAAATATCCTCTCTACGGCTCTCTAGTCTTCCAAACACCTTCTTCACACCCTGATTATCTTTGTGTGTTTGTATGTCTGCCTTAAAACAGCTTCTGGGCCTTCGTTAAGACACTGTGCCTTGTCTTAAAACTTGCTATGGCCGGTTTAATGTGCGTCATTTTAGTTCACTTTCATTTCAAAGGGAGACATTCATCAGGAGCGCCATCAGAAACCTGAGAAACATCCGGCTTTCCCTCCTCCGCTCCATTAAGGCCAGAGAACGGGAACCCACAGCTTGTTCTCTACTGCGAGAGCCTCTGAGTTAGCTGAGTTACCCCGCCCACTGGTGCATGGTGATGTCATTGAAAAAAGAAACTTTAGAGGCAAAAGCAGTTTGTATAGCCTGCATAAAAGATGTAGGGGTAGATGTAGGGGTTGATAAAAGTTATCAATTACAATTGGACATATAAAGACCTAAAAATGCTAATTTAATCAAAAAAAACATTATAACACATAAAAACTGTAAAATGTTTTTCTGCATTTATGTTTTGAGGTTACTGAACTTATATTAAGTTGAGGTCAAAGGTTTTTTAGGACAAATTTATTTATAAAGCACAACCAATGTTGCCAAATATTTAAATCAATACAGCTATAACATTAATGAAATAAACATTATTTACCATTTAACAGAAATGTTCTTTATTCTAATTGTTAAAAGTTTAATGAAGTCAAACATTTTGAACCATTTTCACAGCATTTGTTAAAGTAAAAAGTAAATATTTAATGCAAGAAATTTTCTTTGGCCCATGATCCTGTCACTTGTCCATAGTTGGGTCACATTTGGTTGGTACTAAAAACTACCTGGAACACTCCACAAGATCTGCTGTTCTGGAGATGCTCCAGATTATTACACTCCTGTTTCCAGCACATCAGCTTCAAGAACTGACTGTTCACTTGCTGTTTAATATAGTCCAACACCGCCCATGGGCAAATGCCACTGTAATGAAATTCCAATGTTATTCACTGCACATTAGATCTCAGTGTCACGTATTTTCTCCTGAAGCTACATTAGCAGCAGCTTGGCTGTGGGTAGAGAAATGGCACAAAATCAGCTCTGTGCTGACGGAGGCGTTGTGTCTTGAGTACATGAGGTTCTGGGTTTGCTGCTTTGAGTGGAACACACTGATCATCACTCTGAATGGTCTGATGTGTTGGCGTTGGGGGTCGAGACCCAAAATAGCAGTTTGGTGTTGCAGTGGGGTCCATGTTTAAGTGGGCTTGCGTTGCAAACTTCTCAGACATCTCCACTGTGTGTCCAAACGTTTCCAGACACACCTTCTAATGACTGACACTGGCCCCAACTCCCCAAAGATCAGGCCTCCAAAAGCACTGACCAATAGAACGGGTTCAGTGTTCACCATGACCACCAGCTCCAGAGGTATAAAGCTGTGGACTCTCTGGTGTGATGGAGCTCCATCCAACACAGTTGGGATAAGGTGGAGTAGAGATTCTGATCCAGATCTTATCACCAGACATCAGTATCTGATTTCACTAATGCTGCTGTCAGATCACAGCAATGTTTTTGCAGCCTTTCGAGATGAATAGAGTTAAAGGGCCCCTATCATGAAAAACCATTGTAACTGAAGGCTGTTGTAGGGTATAAACACTGCCCAAGTTTCCAAACATTCCATCCTCACTATAATATTCAATTTGGCAAAAAACAGTGTGTTTTGAATTCACTGCATTTGCAAAAGTTAGTGCATTTCCGTATGTCCATCTGTTCAGTCCACAACAGTTCACGCACACTAAAGTGGTTCAGTCCTGCTCTATGAATGAGGTACACAGGCCAACTGGATGTCAATTACATTATACACACATTAAGACAAACAGCCAGTTTAAGCCTAAGTGATAGATATTTTTAAAATGGCAGTGAATTACAAAATTGTTAAACTTAATAATAATATTAATAACCATCTTTAATTTCAGAGCATGTTTCATAAGAGTTAAGCTCAAAGTGTTTAACATTAAATAGATTACAAAATGTAAAAAGTAGCTGTGACATAAGGCGTACAATCATAAAGTTTGTTATATAAACAGAAGCTTAAGATAATGTAATAAAAAAAATATTTATTATTATTGTTAATATCATCATTAAAAAATAATGAAAAATAATAATAATAAATTAATTAAATTGGGTATTTACAGGCTAAAGTGACGAGGTATGATTTAAACTTTCTTTTTAAAATATTTAGTGAGTATTTTAATTGTAATATCAATGTGTAGACCCATATCCTCAACAAATAACTATTATTTAGGCTATAGCTCCTTCAATACCCATGATTTCGGAATAACCCCTGAAAGAACAGGTGTCTACACACTTTTGGACATTTTGTGTACCTTAACTCTAAATCCTACAGAGGATTTTCACACTGACGTGGGCTGAGAGCAAGAATATACCACAAAAAGTAGGGCGCACTATGGAATGGACTGCGTATGTTTCATGAGAAAATTAGCACAAGGCTAATATCACAGTTTCGTCGTCTTGTGATCAGCTCTTGATGGTTGATTCTGTTTGTTGAGAAGGAAGGTTACAGGAACCGATAGAGGAACATAATTCAAGTGCTTTAGTCACTTGTGCGACAGGCCAGGACTGTGGTGATGCTCTTGGGTGGAACTAGGTAAAGAACCAGACGCCTTGATTATAAAACATTAGCACAGATTTGTTCTGGAAGTGTGTCCCCATTCTCCTTCCGTATCTGTGATTAAAACTCATCATCAGGGAGGGTCTCTGGGCTACCTGAGTGGTAGGGGGAGGTGAAACCTGATATTATTGGCTAATTTTAAGTCCAGCCTACTGGTGCAAGATGATATCATGAGAAATAATTTAGAGGCATGGCAGAAGACGAGACTACAAGAATTGAGTTTTAGATATAAAGAACTTCGGCTAATGTGACCATAAACTTCATCAAAAATATTGGCCATTTAGATTTTTTCCGTTCATGCTAATATTGCTTACACTGAAAGGAAGCTAGTAGTCTCCAGCTACCATGATTTCCGTTGAGTAATAGGGATGCATCAATATGGGATCTGTATGCCAAAGGCGATATCTGAAATTTTGCAGAAATTGTATAGACAATACCTGGATTAGACAAATATAACCTGCACTCAACTGATATTTATCGTTATACACTTAAAATCAGTAAATAATGAAAGTTCCACATTCAGCTCTTCCACGGTATCATAAATCCATCATCTATGGATGTCCTGACCATGTTTTTTTGCCCCTGAGTTTAATAGGAGTCATTGATTATTGAGTATCTGGTAATGAGTCCCAATACAATATTTTATTTTCCAAGATAACAGTTCCACAGCGGCCTCTTCAGGTACATTAAAGTTATTCAAATACTCGACAACTGACAACTGAATTCTCACATTGTCTCGCAGACATGGATCCATTTCTTGTGTATTTCCCAAGTGCCAGCATGTCCTTGACCTCCTGTTTTAGGCACTTTGCTGTATGAGATCAGACAAACTGATGTGCTTCAATACCACACACTTTAAATTAATGAGGGGTTAATCCAGTGAGCAGTGAGGCGAAGTCTCCACACTGGGTGAACATCAGACTCCAAATGTCTGTGGTAAATCTAATCACAGTCACGTCTGATAAAACCCCTTGTAGGTGATGTAGAACCTTGCTGTAAAGCTCTGGTAGGGCAGTGTCTGAAATGTAGTGTGGAGGGGGAGGGGCTTATCCTAGCTCTGTATTCTCTACACTGATTGGCTGCTCATCCAAAGTGAGTCATGAATTCAGTTTTCCTCTCTGTATCTTTTTTCCTTTTCACTGTGTGGAGGAAATGTGTCTCTGTGTAAAAGTGTCTCCAGTGTGTGTGTGTGTGCGCGCGTGTGTGTGTAAAAGTGTCTCCAGTGTGTGTTACTTCGGTGCAGTGAGTTTCCTGAGTGAAGTGGTTGGATTCTGTTGAGTGGTTATTGTTTAGGTGTGAGATCAGATTGGTAGTATTAAATGTAGATCTGTAACTACCATCTCAGAAATACTCACATTACTAACAGTACATGCGGCCACTGCTATATTTCCACACCGCTGATATTTTAACCCTGCGCTGCCACAAAAGTATATTTACAGTAGCTGTGTGATGACTGATATAAAACAATGGACCAGACCAATCCTGATCAGTTATAAATGCCCTGATTGATATCCAACTATGAGATTCCTAGCATTATTCTGTGTCCCTAGTGGTGGTGTCTTGACACTGCAGCACCAACAATAATAAACAGCAGTAAAATTGCTGAAAATAATAAAAAGATTAGGGATTCAAAACCCGATGTGGGTTTTGTAGGCTGATGCCGATTTTTTTCTAGCAAATGTCTGCCGATACGGATATGATTCTGATATCATCATGCTAATCTATGACTACTGGCTTCTGCTCCTTAGCAATATTAGCTTTTTTTTTTTTTAGTAAAATAAGAAAATTCTGGTTTCTGACGTGTTGTACAAAGCGTCAGAGCCAGTGTGTGGTTTGTGATCTGTGTTTTTATGACGGTGCAGTAAAAGCTGTGAGTGTAGGATGAAACTAGAGAAAGTTTTATAGTGAGGCCTCAAAAATGGAAAAATTTAGCAGGTCTGTGCTGGTTGCATCTACTCGACCTGTTGCATATGGTCTTAAAGAACAGAAGGAACATTTATCAGAGGTGTTAAGGTTTTTAAGACTATAATGAGGGGATAATACAGTACTGTGCAAAAGTCTTAGGCCAGCTGAGAAGACCACATGGGCATTGACACTGGAATATATTCAAATTAGCAGGTGTTTGATAATTGACATGTGAGTCATTCCAGTATTGCCATCCAAGAGACGTACATTGGGTGGACTGGAGATGTTAAACTGCCCCGTAGATGTGAGTGGGTCTGCCTTCTGATGGACTGACCAATCCAGGGTGTTTTTACACCTTTAGCTCTACGAGCACTGGGATAGGCCGCAGCTTCTGTTACCATCCTGGTTAGGAAAAGCAGCTCTGAAAATGATTGGATGAATGTATTTACTGGACGAAAACACAGGCACTGCCCAAATTTGCTGCCTAGGCCTTTTACACACAACTGCACATCGATTTTACATCGTATTTACACTGTTTTACTGGGAATATTCTGCACGGTTTAATTTGAAGTGAGGGTGTAGCCACGCCAACACCTCGGTTGGACTGGAAAACAAGACCTGTACAGGAAGAACAGGAATTCTCTGGTGATTTGCCTCTTTTTATGGGTGTGACCGTGGCTTTGGACGACAGCCACGCTTAACCTATACCTGCTGTTGCCTTTGGTTTCTATAGTCCTTTTACAAGACTAACAAGGAAAGAAAAACATATCAGAGGTAGATCAGACTTTTACAGGAACTTGTTTATGTTCTTTGTCTACAGAGGACTGATTACAAGTGAGATTTTATCTGAAATAGCTTTAAAGTTATTTTTATTTCTTTGCTTTTTAAACGTTGAGAAGTGTTTCTGTATATAAATGCCTTTTTCCTTTGGTTTTTTTTAATGAAACACACGTTACTTGGTTACTCCAGCCACCTAAGCGCAGGTTCTGTCCATGTGGCTTTTTGATATCGTCTGATTTACAGATCGCGGTCTGCTCAGCCTCGCCCATGGGTCATGTAAATACGGTGATTGACTGAAATTTTCAAAACCTTTTGTATTTTTCTTTCACTCTGTAAGAGTAGCTTATGGTTTCACACACTCATGTACGACGCTACTGTCTTTAAGAATGACTTTAAATTTATTAGAAATATTTCAGCTTTATTTAAGAAACTATTTCAATTTTTTAAATTCCATAATGATTAAACTTTTTCAGTTTTATGTCAACAGTTCTACACTGTGTACCTAATAATATCACCATGTTCTATTAACAAAGACATGTCAATAAAAGAAAAAGAAAAAAAACTTTGTCTGATCTGGTGATTTTCTTTTGCATGATGTCACTGTTGGAACACTTTGCATTTCCATTTCATAATTTAAAATGGTCAAGTTTTGGGTTTGTAATTGGACACGTCTCACCAACAGGCAAGTACTAAACATGAACAAAACATAAACCAGCAGAAATAAAACAAAAATTTACAAAGAAAAGAAACATTGTGAGTATGGCAAAGACCAGAGAGGCAAGAAGAGCAAACACGGGTACAGTAGCCCCTCGAAAACGAAATTATTCTCCCACAAGTTAAACACATTCTAGAAACAGTGAAACACAAAGAAAACATTTGCAAGCATATAGCGAGGAGAATGTTGTTTATACATCACAGAAATATCACATTTATAGCAAGTACTGCTAGCGTAGCCTATGCTATTATTTTTGGTACTGTAGTATGTATTACACTTGCCTATGCTTTTCTTAAACTATCCACATGTGGATGCCACGATATACAAATAAACAGTATTTCATATGACAACACTGAAGCTATGACACTGATACAATGTAAAGTAGTTAATGTACAGCTTGTATAACAGTTTACATTTGCTGTTCCCTCAAAATAACTCAACACAGCCATCAATGTCTAAACCACTGGTAACAAAAGTGAGTACACCTCTAAGTGAAAATGTCCAAATTGGGCCCAAAGTGTTAATAATTTGTGTAGCCACCATAATTTCCAGCACTGCCTTAACTCTCTTGGGCATGGAGTTCACTAGACCTTCACAGGCTGCTACTGGAATCCTCTTCTCCTCCTCCATGGTGGCATTATGGAGCTGGTGGATGTTAGAGACCTTGTGCTCCTCCACCTTCCATTTGAGGATGCCCCACAGATGCTCAATAGGGTTTAGGTCAGGAGACATGCTTGGCAGTGGTCATTGAAGGTGTGTTTGGGGTCATTATCATGT
>JBBIGC010000104.1:23046282-23057305 GCA_037576955.1 Lepidarchus adonis
TCTGAGTCCCGAACTTTGAGTGGAAGATTATTCCAGAGCTGGGGGGCTATGTGTGAAAATGCTCTTCCCCCTGCTGTGTTTTTTTTAATTCTGGGAACCACTAAATATCCAGCACCTAGTGATCTAAGAGGACATTCATGTTCGTTTCATCTCTATTGAACGCCAACCTGCAGCGCTGACTGTAATGCTGTGTTTCTACCTGTGGGGGCAGTAAATGAGGAGGTCCATGGTGTTTCTGTAACCTCTGGGTTTTGATGCTTTATTAGATTTGCTAAATAATCATAGTACAGAATGATTAAAACTTGATTAAAGCTGAACCCTGGCGTCCTTGCGTTAAAAATCTTCCTGATTCGGCAACGTAGGCAGAGAAAATCTTGCTGCTGCTACTATCATGGGATCATGGGATATATTCAGTCCTCCAGAATGACATTAACGACATGTAAAAGCAATGCAGTTTTCTTTCATTTCATAAAGAAACTCTACCTGTAACCTTTTTTTTTGACGGTCAGATTCACTCCAATGTGCAGAAACACTGTGGGTGTTCAGTTCGTGCTCATCTGACGCCACAATCATCAGAAAAACACTTGATTCAGGTGCACATGTGCCTAGTGGTTGGGACCTTTTCCTTATGATCAGAGGGTTGTAGGTTCAAGTCCCATTGCAGGCACCATTGAGGAACCCCTGAGTAAGGTACCATCCCACTACACTGCTCCTTGGGTGATGTAGGTAGCTGCCCACTGCTTCATATGTGCAGGGGATAAAGGTTCCTTTGGTGCACTTTATATTATGTTATGTGGTGTGTTCACAATGACAAATAGTCACTTTCACACAAAATTTACAAACATTACATAAGAAAGGTTATTCACAAATATGGTTCTCTAACTGTCCAATGAAAGGTTCTTTATGGAACCAAAATTCAAGGCTAAAATAATTAGATTTACAATGAGTAAAACAAGTATTGAAAACGTCATGACATGACCTTCTTACCAGATGTCGGTAACAACCATCCAATCCACACATGCAAAGAAATTAAACCATAGATATCCATACATTACGTTATGAGTAATAAAATTGAATGACATTCCATGAAGAATGGACACAAAAAGGCTGGACACTTAATCTATTAGTAATTAGAAAGCAATCCTGCCACTCAAATGAATGTGCAAATTAATATTAGATGGTTTAGTCCCAACTGATGGCTATTGAAGGGCATCTCATTACCAAGGAGTCACACAAGAAACATCTCATGATGATACAACCAAGGGACTCTCTCAAGACCTTCACAAACTTATTGCTGCAATAAAAAGAATGTACTGAAGGGTACAGTGAGCACTGTTGGGGCCATAATCCAATACCGAAAAGAACATAATTTCATCATAAACCGGCCACGACCAGGTTCTCCCCACAAAATTTCAGACAGAGGACTAAAAAGAATGATCAGAAGAGTTGTCCAAGAGCCAATGAGCACTTGTGGAGATCTACAGAAAGATCTGGAGTTAGCAGCTACAACTGTTTCAAAGAAAACAATAAGTAATGCACTCAACTGCGATAGCCTGTGTATGTATGAACATCTATGGTCTGATTTCTTTGCATGTGTGGATTGGATGGTTGTTACATCCATTCCCCCCGCCCCCACACCCAACAATGTCCATCCCTACCCCAATGACCTGAGGCTCTTCTCTGTGATACCCAGGCCGGGTTCTGGAGAATACCCGCTCTGCACATCTGAGTGATTTCATTGCTGGTTGTATAAACCAGGCGGTAGTATTTGGGTCCAGATTTGTGATGTTTTTTGCCTTTGACTTGTCAAGTAAGTTAAGTAACATTTCTCTGTGGCAGCCTGGCCATGGCAACATCTTTTAAAAAATAATAAACTTTTAATCAGTTCGACAAAATGAAATCAGACTCCACAATCGCCTAAACATTCCCCACTGACAAAGCAAAAATGGCCTCAAATATCACTGATTATGTGAGCTTATTCAGAAAATGTACAAAAAAGCTTGTTTACTGGCCAATGGCTCTACTTACTTATGCCCACTACCGCTTCTGGGGCATAGGCTGCCAACAGGACATTTCCAGGTGTCTTTGTGGTTGCCATGGTGGTCCTCCATGTTTCTGCCCCAGAGAGGAGAATTGACTTGACGTTAGAGTTGAACAGTCTGATCTTGGTTTGCTTTGAGTTCCAAACATTCTTCAGCTGTAGGAACGCTGCTCTTCACTTTCCTATTCAGGCTTTCATGTCAGCATGGGTTTCACCCAGCTTGTCGACGATACTTTGTCCAGCTTGACTGGGTCGCTGCTTGTGGAGTTGACCTTAAGGATCCATTGGCCATTGGCCTCCTAGTAACAAATTATATGCATGCCAAGAGGCTCCACCCACTTTGCGCATGATGCATCCATGCTCATCATTTTCACTGTGGCTACTGGTGTGATGTGGGTGGGGCCAATAAATGCATCGTAAATAAGTAAATAATGAGGCCTAATGTGATCTTACAGTGCTGCTACACTGTTCAATCAGTTGGGAAATGCTGTTCTATGGCAGAGAAAGAACCGTTATTTTTTAAACATGGAACCAGGTCTTGATTCCGCTACAGAATCTAATCTGAAGAGCTCAGCTTTGAGAAAGCAGAGTCCCAACGTGAGGGTTCATCCATACTTAGAACAAAGAATCATATAAAGCAGGTTTTAGAGCAGCACAGTGGTGAACCCTGTCTTGGCCCGTCGTCCGCTGGGATCAGCTCCAGCTTCCCCGTGACCTGGTATGGGAAATTAATAAATAAAGCAGATTTTTCGTCACTGATGAAGAACCATTTGACCTTGCAAAGAACCATTCAGGAATTCAAGTCATTTGTTGAATGTTTATGATTCTATGGCGACTACCTCTAGGCTATTACAGAACCATTGAAGAACCTGTTTTAAAGGGTGTATGGGGGAAGTAAATTCCTTTTATAATACTGATGATTCATGATACTATGAAAAGTCTGTCTGGGGGTATTTCTACATTCATCATAAATGTCTGACAGTCTGATCTATTTTATCTGTTTTAGTGGCTCTTTTCACCTTTTTGTGTGGACTGTGCACAACAACATGGAGCATATCACACATGCATACACTGAGATACACAAGAAGATGGACAAAAAAGGAGCATGTATAATTACGGGACTTTTTCTATTTAAAAAAAAAACATGACAAATGATTGAATATGGGATTTAAATGACTCAGCAAAAAATGTGTCATTGAAGTTGACAATTCCAGACAGCTCCAGAATATATTCCAAATCAGCCATAACATTAAGACCATCTCATATTGAGTAGGCCCCTCTCATGCTGACTGTGGTGCACTGTATCCCCTTCCAGCACATTTACTTCAAGAACTGAAGATTGACTGAACCTCCCTGACAGGTGAAATGGCAATGATGTGTTAATTCTATGGCTGATCTATTTTTTTTAGTGTGTTAAGGATAAAGTCTGTCTGTCGTCTTTTCGTGCAATATTTTTCCTTTCAACGCCTCCCGGCAACAGTTGTCATGACGACGGCACACGTCATACCGCGACGGTTGCCATGGCCCATGTGACGTAAACGGCCCTTGGCGGAACGCATGGGAAACCCCGCACTGCGGTTACTGTGGACACCGACGGGTGAGGGAGGGGGGCAGGAGTAGGTGTAGGAGGAGGAGGAGGGGGAGGGGGCGGGGACGCAGAGAAAGGCAAGGGGCGTGGTTTGGAGGAAGCGGAAGTGTTAGCGCAGGCGGAAGCGGTGCAGCCCTTGAACACCGTGAGCAGCGAAACGGAGGGACGGCGCGGTTCTCCCAGTCCATTAGAGCGCAAAAAACCCAAGCGGGACTCCCGAGTTTATTTAAACGTGAGTTCTTCTAAACGCCTAGCGGCTTGGCTGGCGCGAAACCGGCGCCGCGTTGGGCCGTCGGTCGGCGCTCGCAGCTGTCAATGGCGGAAGGCGGCCTATTGTGGTGCGGGGTTCGCCAGGCCCGGAGCGGGGCGTTCGGCTCTAGAGCTCCGGAGCGGCTCTGCCGCCTGCGTAGCTCTCTACTGTGTTGTTATTTTAACATCAGTTGCGGGTCGGGTATCCGTAGGACTCCTCTTGTGTCATCTTGGCGTTTATTTACGTGTCCGCATCCGAAGGGAGGTGTCGCTGAAAGCAGCTAGTCCGGCTAAGGCTAACGCTCGCGACCTTTTGTGGCGCTTTGGCGGTAGAAAATTCTGGAAGGTTCGCTGAAAGTCGGTCTCGACACGAATTATATCGTGTCGTTCATTCGGGCCTATATTCGTAAATCTCTCGAGGGTGAGAGTGTGTGAGAGCGGGAGAGGGCGTAGCTGGCTAATCTAGCTGCCTGCGCTGATGCTAGTCCGTTAGCCTGCGTGCTAACAGGGTTCCGCTGCACTGCAGTATGAAGCCTGTTCGTGCTCGGAACTATTTGCTCCACCTTAAACGGCATTTAAGGTGGAGCGGGAATAGACTCAAGCGCTTGCGCTTCGGCTGCTTTCCAGCGTGCACGCCTGTAAGGCTGCCCGGCCGTTCCCTTCGCCTGATTTGGAAAATCCGCAGTAAGTCGGTTGATTATTTTTAGGAGGAGGGATGGTCGAATGCTTAGGTCACGTTTGAGGGCCTTCGATGCACAAAAATTAGTCTCGGGCGGCTTAATTCACAATGCACAAGAGGGCAACATTTCAGGGGCATCATCCCCACCGGATGGCCCCGCGCGCACATGCGTGACAGCCGTGTGGAAGCTCGTGTTTATTACCTGCTCGTATGAGATGTGGCAGAGTTGAACTCCATTCATGCAATAAGACAACGCCCTGGGCGTTGTCACAGATATGCAAACACCCAGCTCATAGTCAAATAAGCTAACAAGGATTACATCACTGTCCAACACTAAGTGTGAGCGCGTTTAAAGTGTCACTTCGCGCTTTCCCACGGGCTGGTCTCGTGCTCCTTTCCTTAACCCAATCAGTTGTCGCGATTTACTTCACGAGCTTTCCATCGTCGTTTGAAGAAAGGTTGCAGAGGTTAGCAGCTGGATCAGCAGTGGAACACGTCGTGGAGAACCCACTGAATCCAGGGAGTTATATGACTGAAGGACTATTCCACCCATCTTTTCCAAAATTCCTTCCTAAATCAAATTTTCAATAAGTGGCTTAATGTCAGAGAAACTCGCTGATTCAGATGGGAACAGGAACCCAGGTCCTAGTTATAGCTCACTAGTGAACCAACACCAGTTTACATAAGAGTAAAGTTTCTCTCCAGCACTTTTCTTTTTTTGTGCATTCAGATGGTGCAGATGGTAAAACAGTGATAAACTTCTGTTTTGCCTCAAAAGAGAAAATTTTAGCACGAAACCAACAGTGTATTTATAAACTGGGAAAAAACATGAAGTTGCTTTTAGACACCAACGTGCTTAACTGCTCAGAATGGCTTTGTTTGCATCTTAACCATTCGATTATGTGGAAATTTAGAGAAATGGTGAACATCCCCTTTAATGGTAACATATAGGTAACCGTTAAAACTAAATAGACTAGTTACAAAATTATTGAATAAAATAGATAAAGCAGCTGAGATTTCTTGTGAAGAGCAAATATATTTACACATGTATACTAACCAACCTTTTTTGTGCGTCAAGGATGTTTTTTGCTGAAAGGAATGAGATGCTTAGATTAGGTAATTATTCACAAGGTTTGTACTGCATTGAAGGCAAAGGGGAAAAAGTTGAAGTCTGTAAAGAGAGAACATTTCCTAATAGATTAAATGTTCTCAGAGTTGTGATGTCAGGGAGGATATTTTGTTTTCCTACAAAGTTTCTTCTTGTAAAGAGAAGTGTAGGTTCTTGCCTTTTTGGCTGGGGTTTCAGTAGCAGTAGGTGTGACAGATGTACTTCCTTTTTGACAGTGACTAGGAGGAACCAGTAGTATGTGACTTGAGTGCAGTGTCTTGGCCTCGGGCTGTGGGCAAAAATGTGTATGTACATTTCTTAAAGTGGAATTCCCTTAAATCCCCGGGTTTCATAATGAAATGATATTTGGAATTAATGGTTTGCTGTGAAAGAACTTGTAGAAAAACTTGATGTTTCAGGTTGTTTTACAGTGGTGGTCAATGGAACCAGATGTCATGCCTGCAACACAATGCATCTATTTTATATACAACTCAAACCCACCAGTGATGTTATGTTCTCATTGTTTATTGTTTATCTGGAACACTTTTGGGGTGAAATGGTGGGGATTCTGGAAAATAAATCTTTGGGGTACGTTGCATGTACCCCTCCACCCCAAATAAATTGAAGGAGCACTTTCACATTTCACAAGGAGCACATTTTTAGCACAGAAGGTGGAGTCTTCATAATATTTTACTGTGATAATGTTCTGTGATTCAACTCTGTTTCCATTCACCACCACTGTGTATTATTGACTCTGACAATTTACATCGAAATGACTTAAATAAGCGGAATTCTCTTTAATTTTGTAAACATTGTAAACTTTGACAAATGGTCATAAATGTGATATTAGTAGGAACATTTCTACTGATAAATGTAATGATTATTGTAGAGCTGGGCTGTGACCATGTGGAATTGTGGCCACAGTAAGAATTTCTTTGCATGTATATATGGATGAGATTTTTTTTAAATGCAATGCTATTTTCTTTTTATTTATTCCATCCAAACATAACGGAAAAATCCATATCATGACCCATTGCATATTGGCGAAATTTCTGACGGTATAGTTTTTTTTTTGTTTTTTTTTGCTGTATTGCAATTTATTTTAAATTTTTTAAATTAGTTAATTTAACATTCTTCTGTTAGTCATACAGTTTAATTAAAACAAGTTGGATGCTTTAGCTGCATCATTGTTGCATATAGAATCAACACAATATAAAGATCTAATGTAGCTCCACTCATAATCTTTAATACTAGAAGGAAATTGTAACAGCCTGTAAATGTGTGTTTGATTTTGCATGCTATACAATATTTTTTGCCATTTTAAACGAATGCAATTTTTAAAATTGCAATCACTGCAAATTTAGTTGTATTGAATATTACTGATGAGTATGCAGTTTTAATTGAGTGTTATAATAATGCAGAGCTTGTAAATTGGCTGTCTGCCACAAGACATTTAGTACTGAAGTCTAAAGTCTGGGTGGCAAAAAAAAGAAAGAGAAAGAGATGGGCAGTATTATTATGAATTGTGGGCACTTTATACTTTTTTGAGCATATTATGATTTTATCAGACTTAAACACCAACTACCCGAATTTATTAGAAAGCTATATTAGTCTTGCTTACGTGGACTTGCTGTACTGCGGGCTGAGAAACATTGAATAAATCATTTGTACTCCAATTTTAATATTTAAAAAACATTACACTGCTGACTTTTCATCTTAATAGAAGATGGGAAATTGCATATGATGATCCATATCTGGAAAATTTGTCAATATTGTGATGTTCTTGTCATATTGTCCACCCCTAGAAAAATACTCTTTTGGATTAAAAGTGCTGTAAAAAGCCCTAATAAGCATTTTTTGGTAGTGTTGTGACGTAATGATATGGTTAGAATACAGATCATTTATGCAGTTTGGGGGGGGTAGTGATTGTAAAATCGAATTTTGTAAATGCACTGGTTAACAATCTAAATGTTCGCCTGAAAACACAGCTCATTTAATACCACTAAATATCATAATCTCTAAAATCACAAACTCTGTGTTACCAGACTTCATTATAGCATAACTATATTATTTAAATATTCTCAATATTGGATCATTGCAGTCCTTTTTATTTGTAAATCGCACCTTAAAAAGGCAATTTTGTGAGAGTCGTGGTGGTAGTCTCAAACTGAATGTTAAATTCTCATTTTGTCCTGCAAATGTTTCCCTTGAAGCCTGTATCCATGTGTCTTCAGAAGCTAGTTCACACTAACAGGAGCCATCTACAAACGAGAGGAAACGATGCTGAGACATTTGATTATCACAAAAATTAAAAACTTTAGTTGAGCGCAGAGTAAACGCGCTTGGTCTCTCTCTCACGCACTGATAAAAGTAAGGGAACAGCAGAGTAAGTCACTACAGAACCTACTTCTGTTCTGTTGTGACGTGAGGAACGTAATGGTGCTGGTGTTTACTCGTAATGACAAGTTAGCGTTAGCTCGTTAATAACTGCTGTAAGTAGTAAAGCAGGGTTGCTATAGTTACTTTACACTTTGCATCGCAAGACTAAAGACCCGTTTTTATTCTCTCCTTTTTTGAACCATTCATTTTTCAATCTGTTGTCATGTAGAGCTACACTGCAAAAAGCTTTTCTTACTTAGTGATTTTGTCTCGTTTCTAGTCCAATTATCTAAAACATTAAATCAAGATTACTAGACAAAGAAACGGCATGATAAAATTAAGTGATGCTTGAAACTTCTGATTGAGATTATCTCATTAAAATATTTTTTTCTTACCCCATTGGCAGATAATGTTGCTCATTTTCAATCACTTAATTTTAAGTTGTTTTTTCTTAAAACAAGACATTAATTTCTTATGCTATTTCATGTGTCTAGTGAATATCTTGATTTAAGATTTTTTTTTAATATTTGGAATGAAAACAGGACAAAACTACTAAGTTAGAAAAGCTTTTTTTGCTGTGTATATTCTGTACTTTTCCCCATATAGGTTATTATTGACATTTGTGTTGTACTTTTTAATTAAATTTTAAAGTTCATCTTAAGCTGTGTTTAAATGTGGAGTATAATTGAACTACATTATTATAAAAGCTCAAGGAGCAACATGTTTGCACTTTCTAAAGATTTTATTGTATTGTATTTTTGAATAATGGGTTAGAAATGACGTCGTCTTGTTTTTTTTGGCGTTTTTTTAATTTCATAATTGACAGATTAATCAATTATTAAAATAGTTAGTTGCAGCCCTACAGACCTCACTATCATCGTCTCTGAAAAATCATAACTGCATGATGTGGTTGTAATGTGAATGAAACCCTACAGGATAGGAAGCTGTTACAGCACAGACATGAAGCCATTAGCACTTACTGTAGACCTCATTGCCTAAATCTACAGTTACAGTTAGCATTACAGCGCTATAAAATATTCCTTTTAATAGTATTTTTGGTGATTAACATTATCTCCGTATTTTGTGATTTTGACTGAATAGCTTTAGTGAAACTAAAGCCTCATTTATGCTCAGTGTACATGTGAAAATGTCTCCACTTTAGATGTAACTGTCACTGCCCACATACTTCCATGCATGGGGTATGTTTGCATGGATTTTGAGTTAGTACGTTCACTAGGGGGCAGAGATGGTAAATGGATCTCCCCAAACGCACTTTCATTTTTAACCCCCCCATTTGAAGTTTTGAAACCTTCTGGTTTTTACACATTATATTTTCAATACAGTAGTAACAGGGTATCAGAATATAAGGGGTGCCCTGATTAAATTCAGCAGTCATTTATTTCTGATTTTATGTTCATATTTCATATTCTAAGGGTTCCTTTTTAACCATTTAGAGCAACAATACTCTCCAACATACTTGCTAACATTTATTTATTTAAATATTTACTTTAACTATTTGCAAGTAATTGCACATGGAACTTATAATAATGAATTTGACTTATTTCTACCTTTAAAGGTAAATAAATCAATAAAATGGTGCTAGAGCAGGGTTTGTTTTTCCCCCATTTTTTAAGAGATGCATTTGATAAATTTAGCACTGCTCTCTAGAGCAGGGTGTCGAACTTCGGTTCTGGAGTCCAGTGTTCTGCATGGTTTGATTTCCGTGGTCAGACAGGTTAAATATGAAATGTATGCATATTGATATTGAGGTTCAGAAGTGATTTTGGTCATGCATGTGTGATAAGATCATAATGTATGTGACCGGCCTTATTAACGATTGATTTGTCTTTGTGTTTTAGTCTATTGTATGTCGCCTCGAGCTCAAACACATTACTCACTGCTGCCGTCTAAAGGTGGTGTAGCAAAAATCAGACTATTATATTTTCAGATGATTCAAAAAACGTTTTTGTATTTTTTTTTCTTGTGTTAAAGCAGGATGAGAAGCTGCTCAACATAAAATATTTTACCGCACTCTACTTCTCAGAAGAGGTTTTAAGTCTTTATTTTTCAACAGTTTTATTTGATTATAATCCAAACAGCTGGTTGAAATTTTGCCTGCTAAGTTTGCATTTAATTGGTTCTTACTTCACAATGTGTTCTCCATGCAGCTTCATCATGGACAAGAGTGACCTGGTTCAGAAGGCTAAGCTAGCCGAGCAGGCGGAACGCTACGATGACATGGCTGCCTCCATGAAGGCCGTGACAGAGGGCGGGGTTGAGCTGTCCAATGAAGAGCGTAACCTGCTGTCTGTGGCCTACAAGAACGTGGTTGGGGCCCGCCGCTCCTCCTGGCGTGTCATCTCCAGCATCGAGCAGAAGACAGAGGGAAACGAGAAGAAGCAGCAGATGGCGCGCGAGTACCGTGAAAAAATTGAGGGTGAACTACAGGATATCTGCAATGATGTGCTGGTAAGAAACGGTGGGGAATTGTCATGTGGCACATGTGTAGATTGTCATATGAGTTCAATAAAGTAACATTTTACTTGCTAAAGTAGTTAATAAATACATTGTCTTTCATCACTTAATTTTCGTAGACATTTACTAAAGGCCAATATTATAGACAAGGGAATTTTCTTCAGATGTTTACAGTAAGTTCATGGTTACATTAGGCCGCTTGCCTCTTACCATGCCTGAGCAAAATAGCCCAGAGCACTTCCTAAGACTTGGCTCTAGCATGTAAATAAAGTTTAAAAAAATACACACTATTTTCAGCAAACATTGATGCATAGTTACTTTTTATGCCATAAATTGAACAAAAATAAAAGTAGTATTAAGGCACAGTGCAAAAGTTTGGGCACCCTACATAATCATTACTATCAGTACCTATGACAGATATCACAGATTGCAAACGCTTTTTAGAGCTAAAAGTCTTTCAGTTCTTGTACTTGGGATTTTCTCCCATTCTTCCTGCAAAAGCTT
>JBBIGC010000104.1:23077800-23091147 GCA_037576955.1 Lepidarchus adonis
ACAAACGTTTCCTTTCGTTTTGAAGCATCGTCAATCTCCAGATCAAAAATCCTCTTTGCTTTCGTGCGGATCATTTTTTTGAAAACACGTGCACCTTTCAGTCTTTGGTCAATTATCCATATTAACACTAGTCCATCTAAATCCTCACTCACTTTCTTTTAGCCGTTTAGCTGTCTCTTTCCTCCACCGTTTGCTTCTGGCAGCGCAGGGAGTGGAAAAGGGGCAGAGCTAGAGTTTGTTTTGGTGTACGGAAAGCGATGTGGGTCATTTCAGATCCGTTTACAAGAGAACGCGTTTGCCACAGACCGGCTACTATTTATTTCTATTTTTATTTTCGTTTAATGGAAACGGGCGACTAAAAGAGACAGGCTATTATTAGAAGATATACGGTAAGACAACTATTAGTCAGCTTTCTCTGAAAGGAGCAGACTGACTTAGCCAAGCTTGAGACCATTCCAAAGCCTTGAACCTATCAATTTATGGCGGTGGAGAAGTAAGAGTCGATCCCAGCTGACTATGAGCCTAGGGGTCACCCTGGACAAGAGGCAGGGCACACATTCCAATCTATGGGCAATTAGAATAGACAGTCAATCTAAAGCACAAGCATTTGTACTGTGGGAGGAAACCACACAAACGCAGAGCTGACTTAGGAACAAGCCAGGACCTTTTTACTGTGGGTCTCTCTGTTGCTCTGTGATGGGTTGGCACCCATCATGTGCAGGGTGAAACCTGCTTTGGGCCCATAGTCAGCTGGGATCCAGAACACCGTAGGCTGCCCACTCTCCCTGGCTGTGTGGAAGTGCACGCAGGCGGTGCCAAGAACATAAACAAAGGCAAGGTAGGCATGGAGGGCTACGAGCTAAGCTAAAGCTAACACTACACCAGCTGCCTTTACCCAGCATTTTCCTCGCCAATGTCCGTTCTCTGGCAAACAAAATGGATGAGATACGGCTCTCCATTACCAACAACAGACGCATTATGGATGACTCAAACGTCATGTTTTTTTCTGAAACATGGTTGAACAACAGCTGCCCGGACAATGCTATTCAGTTAGCAGGACACCACAGACACCAAGCCGACAGGCTAGCATTAGACTCCGGCAAGACCAGAGGTGGAGGTTTCATTTATATTAACAATGCTTGGTGCATGAACTCCACTACTACTGAGAGTCACTGCTCACCTAATGCAGAGTTTTGTAATGGTCAAATGCAGACCTATTTATCTCCCCAGAGAACTCACTTTTATCATACTCACTGCAGTATATATCCCCGCTGATGCTAATGCTAGGGTGGCCATGAAAGAACTTTATGCAGCCATTAACAAATATCAGACTAAACACCCCAAGGCTGCTTTTATTGTTGCTGGTGACTTCAACCACACCAACTTAAAGACAGTCCTCCCCAGATTCCACCAACATGTCTCCTATTACACCAGAGGGGACAAGACTGGCTGGAGCCTACAAAGCAACACATTGGACAATCGGACTCTCTGGAATATGTACACCCACACAGACTTGGACCAGTACGCCTGATCTGTACTGGATTACATCTCCAGAACTACAGACAGTGTCACTACCAAGAAACGGATCACCATATACCCCAAACAAAAGCCTTGGATAAACCGGGATGTTCATCTCCTCCTGAAAGCCAGCAACAACACCTTCAGGTCAGGAGATGCACAGGCCTAGAAAACAGCCAGGGCTAAACTAAAGAGGGGTATCAAAAAAGCCAAACACTACTTGAAAAATAAGGTAAAACAACACTTCTCCAACTCCAAACCCTGAAGCATGTGGCAAGGACACCAGATCTTTACAGACTATAAAACCACCAAACCCTCCCCTGCATCCTCTGATATCTCCTTCCTCAACAAGCTCAACAAATGTTATGTTCATTTTGAGAGAGGGAACCAAACTACTGCGACTAAAGCAGACGTGATTCCGGATCACCAACCACTGACTCTCTCCCCCACCGATGTAGGATCGGTGCTGACCAGGATTAATGTCCACAAGGCTGCAGGTCCTGATGGCATCCCCGGGCGTGTTCTCAGAGCATGTTCTGGGGAGCTGGCAGGAGTGCTGACAGACATATTCAACTTGTCCTTGGCCCACGCTGTGGTACCGGCCTGGTTCAAATCCACCTCCATTGTCTTGATACCCAAAAACTCCATCCAATCAAGCCTCAACGACTACCGCCCAGTAGCCCTCAATCCAATCATCACAAAGTGCTTAGAGCGGCTGGTCCTAGCACACTTCAAATCCTGCCTCCCGACACCAACAACCTGCTGCTCAACACCGAGAAGACCAAGGAGCTCATTGTGGACTACAGGAAGAATGCTGACCCACATCCACCCATCTATATTAAAGAGACGGCTGTGGAGCGTGTGAGCAGCTTCAAGTTCCTAGGAGTCCACATCTCGGAGGATCTCATCCGGACGACCAACTGCTCCAAGCTGGTCAAGAAGACACCAGCGCCTCTTCTTCCTGAGGACTCCGAGGAAGAACCACCTGTCCTCAGATATCCTGGTGAACTTCTATCGCTGAACCATCGAGAGCAACCTGACCAACTGTATAACAGTGTGGTATGGGAACTGCTCTGCCTCAGACCAGAAGGTCATGAAAACTGCCCAGCATATCACTGGAGCACCACTTCCTGCCATAAATGACATCTACAGGAAGCAGTGTCTAAAAAGGCTGGGAAAATCATCAAAGACCCCAGTCACCCAGCACGTGGACTCTTCACCCTCCTGCCCTTTGGGAGGCGCTACAGAAGCCTTCAGACTAAGACCACCAGGTACCGGAACAGCTTTTACCCCACAGCTGTCAGACTCCTGAACCCTGCCTCCTGACATCTGACCCACATTAAACACACGGACTGAACACCCACAACCACCTATAACTGAATACACACATAATGGACAAAAACAACAAATGGACAACTGTACCCTCATACACACAATAATAACATGGACTGAACCACCACTCACAATCACGAGCACTTTACAGCCCCCCTATTTACTTCTTCGTGTACATTGTAACATAATCATAAGAGACCCATTTTTGTACCCTCATATTTAGAATAGACCATTTCTGTAATATATCTACATATTTATATTTTTGGTAACATATATTTGTAATATATCTATATTATGGCTAAAGCACTTCTGGATGGATGCAAACTGTATTTTGTTGTCTTGTACCTGTGACATGTGCAATGACAGTAAAGTTGAATCTGTCTCTAATAACCCCTAGACTCTTCAGATTGTTATAAAATGGGACCTGGCAGCTGCTGAACAAGGTGAAACACACCTGATATTAAGGTTCCCTTCAGATTAATGAACAGTGAGAGTGAAAGCCAGGTCTATGTATTAATTTAAGACATGTCTATATGTTAGTTCAAAATAAGGGGTAGATCCAGAAGGTTCTCAGACATAGTTTTCTGGTAAAGTGGGATCCCTGGATGCTATCACCTCCCCACCCAGACACGTTCACTCGGGTTTGTTGACGGTGGTTGGCTGTTTTAAGTCCCAGGATGCCCTCGTGTCTGTGCTCCTCCTGGCTCTCCCCAATAGCTGTGCTGTCATAGAGTGTCTTGCCAGAGCTCCTGCACTCAGACCACAATGCATGGACCATGATGATATGGAGAATCATGATGCTCTTCTTTTGGTTGAAATTGTTACTAATTTTCACTCCTGCTGAGGAGAGACCATAGGGATGAATGACAAATTAATATTACTTATTCATTTGTTTATTTACAATGGTGAGAATAAGTATTTGACACATCAGCATTTTTATCAGTAAGGGTATTTCTAAGTGGCTATTGACACAAAATTTGCACCACATCTCAATACCAACTCCAGTATTGAATTCATGCAAATACATTTAAACGTTTAAGTCCATAAATTGAGTTATGTGTAATAAAGGGAAAAGACACACGGGAAAATATTGAACACATGAAGATAACAAGGTGCAAAATGGAATAGAAAGCCAGGAGATCACCCGAAACCTATCAGTATTGAGAGAGAAGCCCTGCCCCCTTATCAGTACTAATTGATATCGGCTTCTTTAGTCCTAATTGATGGCCTATGAGGGCTTAAAAATACCCTTACTGATAAAAATACAGATGTGGCAAATACTTATTCTCCCTGCTGTATTTATTTATATACTTTGTTATTACTCTCCGGTGTTGACCAGGGGAAGATGGGTTCCTCCCAAGGTTACTTTCTCCAGTTTAGGGAGTTTTTCCTCTGTTGCCTTTAACTCGCTGAGCTCAGACCAGGATTCTGTAAAGTTGTTTTGTGCCAATATCAGTTGATTAAAGCTCTATAGAAGTAAAACTGACTTAACACTTCTCCTCCCCTCTGTCCTCTAACCTCCCCTCACACCATCCTGTTCTACCTTAACATGTGATAACCCCTCTCCTCCAGCCTCTAGTCTCCTCTGGTCTCCCCAGACATAGTAACTCTGAGCACTGCCATGACATTTCCCCCCATGTGCTTTATGATCACTTGGCCATTGACCTTTCTAGAAAATTATGAGTCATGTCGTGTTATCAGAGCCAAGGATTCAGCAATCAGCACAAACAGAGCAGCACAAACACATCGGCCCCGGCACAGAAACCTTCTGTTACACAGCAACTCTGGTCTCTGACAAAAGCCTGTACACGGTTATATTAGCCTCCCTAATAAGGCAACTCCTAACAGAATCGGATTGTGGCCCACATTTCAGTATGTTTACATTCACATTAACGACATTTGGCAGATGTTATCCAGAGTGATGTACAGAAGTTTTATGGTCTACAGAAAAAAACCTGACCCTCACACCAGTAAACCTAGACTTCAGTTAAGATCTGCTGCTCCACCAACATCCTACCAGAGCTGAAGATCATCCTCACACCAGTAAACCTGGACTTCAGTTAAGAGTTGCTCCAGGAGTGTGTGTGTGTTAACCTGGATGGATAAAACTCAAAAAGAAAATGTCCGCACACTAGACAATAAAAAGATTAAAAATATTGTTAATGTTCTATGGAACCTTTAATACATGAAATGCATGCTTTACATACAGGATCAAGACAATAAGAAAACAAAGCAATTGTCCACAGAATTTAAAGAGATATAGTTCAGTTTTATAGTGATAAAATAACAGTTTTAAAAGTTTTAATGTTTAAAAAAAAAAAAAAAAAAAAATTATTTTAATAAGTCCTGCTCCTATTAAAATTATTTGTCAATATGTATATTTGCAATGATTCAAAATGAGACTAAGAGCTGAATAACAACCCAACAGTTCAACTGCGTAATCAAAACGATTCTAGCAAACGAGAGGAAGCTCAGAAATGAGCCTACCGCCCCCTAGTGGTTCACTGAAGTAGTGTCATACTGAGGACAAAGCCGAGAGCTGCACTCTGAACCTGAAACTGCAGATCAGAGCAAAAAGCACAATCATGTGCAAACAATCCCAACTAGTGGAACTGTTCTCTATTACTTCTCTGTTTGTTAATTGTATTCTATAATCTCATTATCTCCATAATTATGCTTGTTAATATTTGTATACACTGGTGTTTGAAAGTTTGTGAAACTTTAATATATGTTGTATATGTTTATATGAATGTTCCTAAAACATCATCCGATTTTCAAACAAGTCTTAAAAGTGAGTTAAACAAATGTGCTTTCAGTTTGTGGCGTTTCCTCCTTGTGCAGAGATGACGTGTGCGGTATCTGTTGATCCGACCTGCACATCGACTTGTTTTAGTTCATTCCTCCACACAGAACAGCTTTAGCTTTTGGATGTTGGTGGATTTCCTGATGTAAAACCCGAGCTTTAGGGCTTTCCACAACATCCTCAACATCAATTAAGGTCAGGACTTTGAATCGGCCATTCCAGAACATTCCCTTTACTCTTCTTTAACCGTTCTCTTGTGTGTTTAGGGTGGTTGACTTGCTGCATGATCCAATGTCTCTTGAGAGTCAGTTCATGGACAGATGTACTGATCGATCTTTTCCTTTAGAATTATCTGGTTTAGTTCAGAATTCACTGTTTCATCAATGATTGCAGATCATACAGGCCGAGATACAGCAAAGCAGGCCCAAACCAGAACATTCCCACCACCATGCTTCATAGATGGGATAGAGATTTTATACTATGTTTTTCTTTCTCCAAATTTAACACTCCTCATTTAAGCCAAAATGCTCCATTTTTATGTCATCTGTTCACAAAAGATTCTTCCAGGATTCTTCTGGTTTGACCACAATCAATAGTAAACTGTAGTTGGGCAGATACAGCTCTCACCACTATTCACCTGATCACCTGAACCACTGGATTTGAAGAGGAAATCTATAAAAACATTAGGAGTAGTCTGAATGGATCTGAACGGAATGTCTGATTTCTTCTCACATGTTTAGATATTAATATTGTGTTGTTTTAATTAATCTTGATCACTATGCATATTTCATGGTCTGATGACACTCAATCTTTTAGCAATCTTTTAGTCTGATCTCATAGCAATAAGAATATTTAACTCCTCCCGCTGTCACTCATCCACACAGTATCTATCTCTCAGAATGTAAAGCTGAATTTGCAATATGATAATGTGCAATAATCCATCAGGTGCAATATTCCACTTCTTATATGGAATAATGTCCAACACCACTGCATTTATACAGATGTATCTATATATTGTGCAATACAGCTAGAGCTACCACTGATGGCAACTCAGTGCTGGCTTATTTATTTATTCTACATATCTTATTCCATTTATTTTTATTTTATTTTACTGTTAAATAAAAGTAAATTCCCTAATTTTACCTTATTCTAATTAATTACTTCTTTTAGTATACTTTGATTTTGTAACTATGTCTGTATGTGCAGTTGCAGCAAAGTATTTTCCTCCAGGATTAATAAAGTCTTCTGATTCTGATTCCTTATATTGAACTGTTTTTTTCCTGCAGTTCAATGCTGGAAGTTGCATGACTTGTATGTGGAATTCTGAGGAACAGGTGTCAGTGGTTTATGGATTAAAATAGAAGTGTTCATGTTCCTCAAACACAGAGACACACATAGTAAAACCAGAGAAACTGACCTAAACTAAAGTGCTTTCATTTTTTTCTCACAGCTATATGTTCTTTTAGGGGAGCGGATTCTTTTCTCTTTTCATCCTTGTCTTGTACACCATGTTCAGTGTTGTTTTTGTGACCGACCCAAACATTAAAATTAACCCATGTTACTCAGGCCTTTAAGTGTTGAGAAGTTCCACTGGGATCCTTTGTAACCTCTATTACACTCCCTGCAGTTGGAGTAATTTTTGATGGTCAATCACTCCTGGGGAGAGTAACAATGGTCCTGAATTTCCATTTGTACACAATCTGTCTGACTGTAAATTTTGTGGAGTCCAGATTCAGTAGAGATGGTCTTATAACATTTTCTAGCTTAACTCTTCTTCTGAACTCCACAGAGTTGGTAGTTGGTAGTTGGAGAGCTTTTGTCAGTTTTGTGATGTTCAGTTTTACAAGCACGTTTTAAGCTGCTACTTCCTTTACATTACTTAGGACTGACATCTTTTCTGGTGCATTCTATGTTTCTATGTCAGTAGTTTTCGCATTAATTTACAATAGATCATGCATCGGCTTGACCTAAACTGCTGTGTAATGCTATATGCAGTAACTTCCAATGCTGCTTGTATGTTGTATATTCCATGCATGTGTTACAGACAATAATAAATGTACGGAAAACCTGTGTGAACATGGAAAGTGTGTGAACACAGCTGGCTCCTTCAACTTCTTAACTGTAACTAACTAACTTCTCTACTTGTAGGAAATGTTTGAAAATCAGATAATGTTTTGAGAAAATTCATATAAACAAAGAAAATTTTGATGGGTTCACAAACTTTCAAGCACCCATGTAAAAAGCTGGGCAATATGGCATTAAAATAATACTGCTATATTTTTAAGCTATATCTCGATATACCTCGAAGTTCTTTAGAGGTTTTGTGCCAAAAACACAAACCTGTCAACAGCTTCTGGCTTGAGTGATGCCCGGTGGCATGTAACTACATTACCACTTGTACTAAATACCCCCAGATGGGCACTGGTTGAATCTTAGCTTTTCTACTTTAATAACTGGGACCATATATTTGGCGATATGTTTTGTTAAAGCGGTGGTGAACTCTTTTACATTTTGCACTTTTTTCTCATATGGAAATGATTTAGCAAACGAAGCAGCCAGAGTGATTTGTTTCTGGGCTGCTATGTTTTATTTGGTGTAGGTGGAGATGTGGACGTACAAAGTTTAAGGCATTCTTCTTTTTGCAGTGGATGGATTTTTAGGTGATGAAACAAGTCTGTGGTTCTGCTACTTTTTCTGGTGATGGACTTGTGGCAAACTTTGTGGATAACTGTGTTTTGCTCAACGTCATCCAGTGCCGTTTTTATTCTGAACCAATTAATCCGCCTCCATCTCCAATTAAAGTCTCTGAAATTGCATGATCTCCGCAGATTCGCATCTCTCAGCTGTTAGTCAAGTATAAAACATAGATGCGCTATGCTGCTTTCTGGGTGGCAGGGGAGCGAGCTGTCTGCTTCGACGGGACAGAAAAGTGAAACTCGAAAGCGAAGTACAAGCTGTTTAACAATAACGTTAAGATTTATACTCAATGTTCACGATATAGTAGTTAACTCCATCACATCGAGCATACTCCATGTATCGTCCAGCCCTACCCGCGCATATCAGATCAGGAGCTGCAAACAGTCCTGCTGCTTTATCTGGCCTCTGTCCAAAACTCAGTGGACAGAACACTGATGAATGTTCTACAGCTGCAAGTTTATCATTACAGCACTGAAACAACATTGTCACTTTCTGCATTTACTACACTGGATTACAGACTGTGAGCTTGTGTTTAACCAGCACTGCTAAAGTTTAACCCACAGATCACACATTTCCACTTAAAAAACTTGGTGTTATTTATTTCTTCAGAGAGCGGCATTTCATCTATGAAAGATGCTATAAAAACAACAACAGCAACAATAATAATAATGAAAAACAACAGTACTACTACTCATAAGAAGAAATTAAGTGAAAGTAACTATTTGTGAACACACCCCATCACACAAAGTGCACCACAGTAAATGTGACCTTACAGGTAGCAGCGTAGCGGGACGGTTCCCCAGTGGTTCCTGGGCAGGGACTTGAACTTGTGTCCCTCTGATCACAGTGGCCTATAACCACTAGGCCACCACCACCCTACCCCGTCATACCCCACCTCTAAAAGCTCCAACTCGGGTATATTTTTCTATTATAATATATATCTACTACACAAGGTAGGTAACATGCTATTATTAGCAGTAATAGGCCAAGGAGAAGAAATAGTACTTAGTATTTTTTATTCTTTATTAAAAAATTTTCATCCATAAACATAACCAATAATTATACATGTTAAAATAAAAAAATCATAAAAGGAAAGAATTAAATTCCATGACAATCCAGTTGTCATTATTGTTTTAACCCCCCTTTCTGCGTAGTGTACAACTTTGGTGCAATGCAAAAATCTGTCATAACATAAAATGCCATTAAATATTCTGCAATTAAATGACCCTTCATCTCAGTTATCTTAATAATAGCATATATTGTCTGTACATTGTTATAGCAATATTGATATTGCCAAAAGCTGCAATATGCAACTGAGCCTCTAAACTGAGAGCTTCTTAGCTCTTTCTTGTGAGGGGCGGGGCTAAAGTGTTAGAAAAAAAGAGAAATATGTAAATAAGTTTTGTGGCTTCACAAAAATAATGATCTAAAAGCAGGAAGTTTATAAAAGATTAGTTTCCATATAAGAAATTTGCGGGCAAGGACATTGTGAAGCTTTAGTAATACATGTTTTTAATTAGAGAAATATAACAGGAGCCCTTATATATTGAAAAATATTTCATTCACAGTATGTAGTTGTATAATCACAATACTGATCATATAGTGCAGACTGAGAACATGCTCTTTTTAAGACAAAACCTGATGTAAAACTAGTCACATTGTCATGAGTTTTGTTCATACAAATGAAAAGTTGTGTATTTTTGATTTGAGAGATAATCGGAAATCTCACCAGAATATCAGTGTGACTGATGTTCACTGCAAGGTGAAACCTGAACTTGGCCTGAAGAACATGCAGAAAATCACTGTTCAGAAGATCCTCTTCAGCCTCACACACACACACACACACACACACACACACACACACACACACACACACACAAACTACATGGGCTGAGCTGAATGAAGGTTCAGGGTTACTGAGCAGCGAAGCTAAAAAAGATCTACCTCCTCTTGGACAGCACCTTCGTTTTGCTGGATGTACTTCAGGATGTCCAGCTGACCCATGGCCTGGGCAGGGCCTGGGTGAGGAGCAACCTGTGCCAGTGCAGAAGGTTTCTGGGGAAGAGCTGGCTTCATCTTCATTGCTGGTTTGGGTTTCGGGGCAACAGCCGGTTTCGGTCTGACTGGTTTACTGACCGCAAGAAGTTTGTCCAAATCCTCCTCCACCCTAATTGGGAAAAAACTGAGATCTCACCACATGGGGTTTATGCTCAGAAACATTAAAATTTCTGTAAAATATTGCTAAATAAATGAATAAGTAAATATTAAACATAAATAAATCAGTAGTATAGGTTAGAGGTTTAAAATATTAATGGACAGAAAGAGAACAGTCAAAATTCACAGCCACAGAGTAGTGAGGGACAAAATCAATCAATCTATCTATCCATCTATCTGACATGACAGACGTTATGCATAAAATGCATTGTAATTTCTACAGGATGAAACTAAAATGTATGAAGAACTTTAAAGTTGGAATGTTTAATCACATCTGAATTGTTTGATTTCAAACCTTATTAAGGAGCAAGGACTAGATCAAAGAAAAATGTGCCTTTGTCCCAAACATTATGGAGGGCATTGTGTGCGTGTGGATAAATACATATACAGTGCCCTCCATAATTATTGCCACCCCTGGTTAAGATGTGTTAAAAGTCTTAAAATAAATTACATTTTAATTGCAGGTCCATAATCTCACTGAAATTTGTAGAAAGATGAGACATTTAACTCAAGTGAATTAAAAAAAAAACAACAATGCACCACTAAGAAAAGGCATCCCCAACAATTCCTATAAAATAAACATTATTGAAGCATTTTTGTCATTTCTACATTCATTTTTAAAGTTGATCAGAGTAAATAAGAATCTTTCATTAACTAGAAGTGACTACAAATCTCACTTATCGTCTTACACATAATCCTTGTTGTTGGCAATTTCTTTTAACATGTAAAAGATGCAGAAAACATCTGATCTCAGTGCTGGAGTATCGCCTGAAAACACAAGATGTGTTCCGCCATGGTTTGTTTGATCCGGGCACCAGTGCAGTGGAAAAGCAGGACAGTTTGCATTGGTTCCCAACTTTGGAACCGTAAGAGAACTGGAACCGGCATCCAGTGCAGTGGAAAGGGGCAACAGAGTCATTTTGCTCTGAGCCACTCTCATTGGACAGACAAGAGAACATGCCGTTCAAGTAACACAGATGTGTGTCGACAAGTCAGGTAATGGCTACAAGAAAATAGCTACTGGTCTAAACCTGCCTGTATCTACAGTCAGAGGAATAATAAATAAGTTATATAATACAGACCAACTAGAACAGCAACAGACAAGGCTGGATGAGGACCCGAGTTTATCTGGCCACCACACACAGTGAGGAGGATGAGAAGTAAAAAATAATCCAAGGCTCACTGTTGGGGTCACAAAGTCTCCATGACAACCATAAAATGCAATCTTAATGCCAATCTATTTGGCAGGAAAAAGCCTTTTTTCCCCCTACAATCACAAATGTAAACATCTGTAGTTTGCTAAACGAAATTGGGACTTTGATTGGGACTGTGTGATCTGTGTGACAGATGAGACTAAAATTTTGCTTTTTGGCAACATTCTAAGCAGCTCATGCCCACTGTAAAGTATGGTAGAGGATCTGTGATACTGTGGGGTTGTTTCTCTTCCAAAGGGCCTGGGAACCTTGTTAGGGTGCAGGGCATCATAAACTCCTTAAAATTCCAGGTCATTTTGCATGAAATTCTGATGCCTCTGCCAGAAAGCTGAAGATGGGTTATATTCCAGCAGGATAATGACCCTAAAAATATGGCAAAATCTACACAAAAATGGCCAAAATCAAGCTTCTCCCAAGACCACCAACCCTAATTAGAACCTGTGGAGTGAGCTGAAGGAGAGTTCATAAGAGAAGACCCACAATTTAAGAAGATTGTATAAAGAAGAATGGTCAAAAAACCTGGTCTATGTTTTCTCAAACCTTATAGGAGAAGATTAAGCCCTGTTGTGTTGGCAAAAGTAGGTTGAATAAAATAAATATTAAGCAGCAGGGGTGCAAATATTTGTAGCACATAGGCTTTCATGTAAACAAAAAGATTTTATATATGCAATTAATTAATGCACTTCAGTTAAAGGCTGGATTTTCACATTTTTTGTGTTGTGAGCCTATATTTTTTGGGATGTATCAGATTCCAAAGAACACATCTTAACTAGGGGTGCCAATAATTGTGGAGGCCACTGTATATTGTTACTTTAGTTTTGTGTATTATGTATTAAAATATTAAAAATAAACATAAAATATGAAAATGTTATAAATACATATACACACACGTATATCCAAGTAATATGGGGACTACAGCAGTCCTGCCAGACCTGGTCAGATGAATGGGGTAGAAAGTGAAGTTAAATTGTGTAAGTTACCAATAAAATAGATTTAATGGTCTGGTGAAGTTCAACTGGGGTCCATAATGGCCTTGGCCCACATTTATAGTGAAGTATTGACTGTTCATGTTTGGTGTTCATCAAAAAATGAAATGAGAAAGATGCTGCTTTCCGGTCCGGGAATGAAGCTGCTCTCAGGACAGCTAGAGCAAACCTCTATCGTGCCAGACAGACAGGCCAAGCGTGCAGACGCACAAAAAATCCAAAAACACTTACACAATACAAGAGAGTCTCGCAGTTTATGGCAGGGCATTCAGGCCATCACCCAGTACAAGCCTGCACCTAGCAACTGTAATGGAGAAGACACACTCCCTGAGGAGCTGAACAAGTTCTATGCAGGGTTTGATGCACTGAACAGCACACACCCAACGAAAGCCACGCCTCCCACCACTGACCAGAACATCTGTCTGTCTGCAGTCGACATGAGGAGAACCTTCAGCAAGGTCAACCCGCGAAAAGCCGCCGGACCAGACAATGTTCCAGGACGCATGCTCCGAGACTGCGCTGGTCAGCTGGCTGATGTGTTCACAGACATTTTCAACACACGGCTGAGCCAGATGATTGTCAC
>JBBIGC010000104.1:23091247-23114618 GCA_037576955.1 Lepidarchus adonis
GGATGATTGGCTCCATCTGTACTGCAGTGTTTTCTGTGGCTCGTGGTTCACTTGTGTTTACTGCGTGGTCTCATGTGTGCGTTAGTTTATTTTGATAGACAGGGCTCCGTGATCGACTAGCGATGCCTTTGCGATCGACCGGTAGCTCGTGATCGACGTATTGATCACCACTGCACTAGGGAATTTATAAAGCAGGAGCAATATTCAAAGCTGCATGTCTGACTATTGGTGGGATATGTAGGCCGTTGTAATTGTAGTGATTACAGTTTGATGCATTCAGGCTGTAATGTTCTTCTAGTGGGCAGTCTTTTGCGTATCTAGGTGTCAATAAGTCTGTGATTAGCACTGAACTGACGGTGACCCATGAAAGCACTCACAACCTTTTCTCTGACCTGTAATCTTCACAGATAATCAGAAAGAGAATCCCTCTGGCCAGTGTTGAGGAAAAGTCTTTGCCTAGAGTACCATCACCGAGAGCAGTTGGTAGCTCAGAAAGGGGTTATGAAAGAAGTTTAAAATGTAATAACCAGGAAGCAAATGGCATCTTTACATTTAAACATAAAGAAGACTTTTCTTTGAACTGGTATTTGTACTTTTATAAACATTGATTTGCATTTCATTGAGGGAAATAATTATATCCCCTAGTAAAACAAGACTTAGGACTTGTTGGCAAAACCGTTGTTGGCATCACAGAGGTCAGACATTTCTTGTAGTTGATGACCAGGTTTGTGCACATAACAGGAGGAATTTGTCCATTACTCTTTGCAGACCAGATCTAAATCATTACAATTTCAAGGTTGTCACATGGCAACTTAAAGCTTCGGCTCCTTCCCCAGTTTTTCTATGGGATTAAGGTCCAAAAACTGGCTAGGCCACTCCATGATCTTAATGCGCTTCTTGAGCCATTCTGCTGTTGCCTTGGCTGTATGCTTTGGGTCATTGTTATGCTGGAAGACTATCCATGACCCATTTTCAGTGTCCTGGCAGAGGGAAGAGGTTGTCACTCAAGATTTTACAGTGCTTGGCCCCATCCATCCTCCCATCCATGCAGTGAAGTTGTCCTGAGCCCTAAGCAGAGTAACACCCCCAAAGCATAATGTTTCCACCTCCATGCTTGACAGTTGGAATGATGTCCTTTGTCCATTGTCATCATTTGCCTTTCTCCGAACATGCAAGTTGAGTTGAGGCCAAAGGACTTGATTTTGTTCTCATCTGACCACAGAACCGTTCATTGGCAAACTTCAGACAGGTCTTCACATGTGCCTTCTTGAGCAGGGCGACCACTGGAGGATTTTAATCCATTACGGCGTAGTGTGTTACCAATGGTTTTCTTGGTGACTGTGGTCCCAGCTGCTTTGAGATCATTAACAAGCTCCTCAAATGTAGTTCTAGGCTGATCTCTCCCCTTTCTCATGACCATCCTCACCCAACGAGGTGTGGAGCCCCAAATCAAGGTCGATTGATAGTCATTTTTTCGAACAATTGCACCAACAGTCGCCTCCTTCTCAACCAGCTTTTTGATTATGGTTTTGTAGCTCATTCAAGCCTTGTACAGGGCTACAATCTTTTCCCTGTCATCTTTAGACAGCTTTTTGGTCTTGCCCATGGTGGAGAGATCAGAGTCTGATTGAGTCTGTGGACAGGTGTTTTTTATACAGGTGACTAGGAGTCTCTAACTAGTCTGTGAAAGCCAGAACTCTTTATGGATGGTAGGTGTTCAAATACGTATTTCACGCATTGAAGCGCAAATCAATTTATTTTATATAATGTAATTTTTTGGATTTTCAAACTGTTAAAATAAACCTCCCATTAAAATGATCGACTGTCATTATAGTTCTTTGTCAGTAGGTGCTGTCAAAATTGGCCAAAAAAAACTTATATGTATTTTTACATACAGTAGAAAGAAAATGTATGTGAACCTTTTGGAAGTTCATGGTTTTCTGCATTAATCTGTCCTAAAATGTGACATGATCAAGGATATTGACAGAAAATTTACCTACAATAAAAACACAAAATATCTTGTCTTTTTATGTCTTTATTGTAAACAACCATAAACAACTCATATTGCTAGTGGGTAAAATTATGTGAAGCCTTGGAATTAATAACTTGTGGACCACCCACCCCTTGGCAGCAATAACCTCAACCAGGCACTTCCTGTATCTTTTTCAGGAGGAATTTGAGCACATTCTTGCCCATAGCCCAGTTTGGAGTGTAACCTTTTGAGGTTGTGGACAGGTGTCTTTTATAGGGCTGCAACTAACAATTATTTTAATAATCGATTAATCTGTCGATAATTCTTTTGATTGGATCTATGAATTGGATAAAAAAACAAAAGCATTCATTTCTAACCCTTTATTCAAAAACAGAACTAAAAAATTTGGAAAGTGCACAAACATGTTGCTCCTTGAGTTTTTATAATAATATAGTTCAATTATACACCACATTTAAAACACAGCTTAAGATGAACTTTAAAATTAAATTAAAAGTAACAACACACAAACATATTTGTCAATAATAACCTATATGGGACAAAGCACAGAATATACACTGCAAAACATTTGTCCCAATTTCAGTCCAAATATCTAAAAAAAATCTTACATCAAGATACATTTACTAGACACGTAAAATAGCATAAGAAATTATGTCTTATTTTCTGAAAAACACTTTAAAATTAAGTAATTGTTTGCTTAAAACATGCAAAATTATCTGCCAAAGGAGTAAGGAAAATAAATGTAATGAGATATAATCTCAATCAGACGTTTTAAGCATCACTTCATTTTCTCATGCCATATTTCTTGTCTAGTAATCTTGATTTAAGATGTTTTAGATATTTGGACTGGAAATGAGACAAAATTAGTAAGAAAGGCCGTGTAGCTATACATGACAACAGATTGAAAAATTAATGGCCCAAAAAAGGCAATAAAAACGTGTCTTTAGTCTTACAATGCAAAGTGCAAAGTAACTATACTCCCCTGCTTTACAATTTAAAGCAGTTATTAACGAGCTAACGCTAAGTTGTCACAGCGAGTAAACATTATGTTCCTCACTTACTCTGCTGTTCCCTTACTCTTACTCTCCCTTCCTCCTCATCATATTTTGCAGTTAACACACTTTTTTTATTCACTGTGAAAAGCTGCCACCATGGGTGGCACGGATCTCTCATAGTTGAGGTAAAGCTATGATACGTGGTGAAAGCTATGATATGGTGTGTGGGTGTGGGTGTGTGTGTATGTGTGGAGCTTTCGGTGCGCTGAGTGACAGTCTTTATTAGCAGACTCTAAGGCAGTGGTTCTTAACCGGGGTTCGATCGAACCCTAGGGGTTCAGTGAGTCGGTCTCAGGGGTTCGGTACTTTAGGATTATATTTTAATCCTAAAGTAATTAAAGTAATCCTTTAATACTATTTTGGGCAAAAGAAGAAAGTGGTCGGACGAATATGTACAACATGGATTCACATGTATCACAGAACGTGATGGGAGTAAAAGGCCTATCTGCAGGATTTGCAACTCAGAATGGCAGAATTGCTTTTTTTCTTTTTACAAGGTGATGTTCATGGACGGCTCATTTTGTTCACCAGTAAAAAAAAACATATCTATTTGGAATTTGAATTTGAAAAAAAAATCATATTTTATTTGTTACTAAAGAGGGGTTCGGTGAATGCGCAAATGAAACTGGTGGGGTTCGGTGCCTCCAACAAGGTTAAGAACCACTGCTCTAAGGTGACGTTCAGCTCAGGAGATGTAGTCCAGGGGAGAGTCAGGCATCAGCACTCTATAACCTAGTCTATGGCTCACATCACCTATAAGCCTGCTTAACAATGCTTCATTGTTTCTCTTTGTTTATTCTTTATCCAGATGGCATGCTGGCAGATAATTGTTAGTAAAAAGTAAGTAATTCTATTAAAAGCATGATTTTATGGCTGGATGATTACAATAAACAAACAATGAATAAATATAAATGCAAAACTTCCGAGAAAAACCAGTTTTGTGAAGATAATTAAAATCCAATATCCATCAATGATCCCAGCTGCTTATGCTTACCGAGGTCATGGGGGCGGTGGAGCCTTTTCCAGAGCTCATAACGCAAAAGTCATTGAAACACCCTGGACAGGTCATCAGTCTAATCACAGGAGGTTCACACGGAAACTAGTTGGCGAGTGGAGCAGACGAATACACTCGCTATAAGAGAGAGACACCATTGTGCCGTTTGCTCTTTCGTTTGTGTTGCTTGTTTGGTAACCTCATTATGTCTCAAAGCGTAAGACACACTACAGTAACGGTCAGGAATTGTTTCACTTCATTACTGCTGTGTATATGAAAAGAACGGTTAAATGAAGGGTTAACATGACATCACAGAGGGATGAGTAAGCTGCTGATCTTGAAGTCCTACAGCACACTCTGGAGGCAGTCATGGGAAGCAAGCAGCTTTTGTATGGCTAATACCGGTAGTTAGGTTTGTATTAGCTCATTCTGGCCTCTTCCAAAATGTTTACACGGTACAAATTGTGAATAAAAACAGAATGCAATGAAGTGGAAATTTCAAATTTCAATGTTATAATCAGAATAGAATATTTTATGTGTTTAATCTATAGTTGCCTAAACCAGACCTATTCCTTAGCACAGTCAAAGCAGAATTACATGCATTGTCAGTCATCAGAAAGGAGGAAAAGGCCCCAATGATGCCATTACTACTTTATTGTCAAAGAAAAGGCTGTTTAAGATATCCAGCCTTGCTTCTTGGTTTTCACTTGATTACAATTTCTGACACATACACCTGGTGTGAGTCTGCAGCTGAATGAAGACAGCAAGGCAAACTCTTGAGAGGTCAAAGCCCACTGACAAAGAAATGAAGTCTATAATTTAATGGTAGGTTTATTTTAACAGTGAAGATAGAATATCAAAAAGAAAATCCCATTATACAAAATATATAAATTGATTTGCATTTCATTGAGGGAAATAAGAATTTGATCCCCTAGTAAAAACAAGATTTAGTACTTGGTGGCAAAACCCTTGTTGGCATCACAGAGGTCAGACATTTCTTGTAGTTGATGACCAGGTTTGAAACCTAGCAGGAGGAATTGTAGTCCCCTCCTCTTGGCAGATCAGCTCTAAATGATTAAGGTTTTGAAGATGTCATTTGGCAACTCGAAGACTCGGTTCTCTCCACAGGTTTTTTTTTTTATGGGATTAAGGTCGGGAGACACTCCACGACCTTAATGTGAGGTCTTGAGCCACTCCTGTGTTGCCTTGGCGGTATTCTTTGGGTCATTGTCATACTGGAAGACCCATCCATCACCCATTTTCAGTTTCCTGACAGAAGGGAGGAGGTTGTCACTCAAGATTTGGCCCCGTCCATCTTCTCGTTGATGTGAAGTCCTGAGCCCTTTGCACAGATCAGCAAACTGTCCAGTCTGGTCAACTGTTTGGCTCTTTGACTCTGCAATATTTACCTGCAGCTGAACTCAAAAGACTGAGGTCTTAGTCATTGCTCCACCTACTCTCCAGTCAGAGGTTAGTCCTTTGTTGGGTTCTGTCTCTACATCGGTCAAGTCAAGCTTACGCAACTTAGGGGTTGTCCTGGATCAGACCCTAAATCTTGATTCATATGCAAGCTCTGTTACTCAATCTTGTTTCTTTCATTTATGAGTTATTTCTAAAATGAGAACTGTTGTATCTAAATTTTAATTGGAGATACTTGTACATGCTTTTATTTCCTCACGCTTCCTCACTGTGATGCCTTGTACATGTCCTTGAACAAATCCTCCCTGTCTTGTCTGCAGTCTGTGCAAAATGCTGTTGCTAGATTTTTATCCTGAACTAGCTGCAGATCATACTACTCCTATTTTATACTCACTGCTTTGGAACAGTCTTCTACTGGCATTGCGCACTGCTGAGTCACTCAACTCTTTTAAAAAGCAGCTAAAGACATTTTTATTTACGCAGCTTTTTGAATACAGTTAAGTAATCTCTATTATTTAATTTTGTCCCCTTATTTTTGCTATTTATTTTTATTGCTTTTACTTTTTTCAGATTTTATTATATTGTATTTTATGGTTTTATGATTAACCTTTGTATTTTACTCTTGTACAGGGCTTTGTGATATCTGTCTGTGAAAGGCACTTTATAAATAAATTTTACTTACGTACTAGCAGAAAAACATCCCCAAAGTATAATGTTTCCACCTCCATGCTTGACAGCAGGTGTTCTTGGGGTCATAGTCAGTATTTGCCTTCCTCCAAACATAACGCAAGTTGAGGCCAAAGAGCTCAATTTTTGTCTCATCTAACCACAGAACCTTCTCCTAAGCACTCTCTGAATCACTTAGGTGCTCATTGGCAAACATCACATATGCCTTCTTTAGCAGGGGGACTTTAATCCATTAGAGTGGTGTGTTACCAATGGTTTTCTTGGTGACTGTGGTCCCATCTGCATTGAGATCATAAACAAGCTCCTCCCGTGTAGTTCTTGGTCACCTTTCTCATGATCATCTTCACCCCACAAGGTATGATCTTGCCTGGAGCCCCAGACTAAGGTTGATTGATGCTGCAATTGTTAAAAAATATAAGAAACACAAAATTACCAACAGTTATCTCCTTCTCATCCAGCTTCTTGCTTATGGTTTTGTAGCCAATTCCAGCCATGTGCAGGGCTACAATCTTGTCCCTGACTTCCTTAGACAACTCTTTGGTCTTGCCCATGGTGGAGAGGTCAGAATCTGATTGACAGGTGTGGACAGGTGACTAGTTGAAACAGGCATCTTCAATGTGGATGACGAGTTGAAATTAGGAGAAATTATGATTATCTAACCAGTCTGTGGGAGCCAGAATTTTTAATGGTTGGTAGGGCATCAAATACTTATTTTATTGGATCAAATGCAAATCATTTAATATATGTGAAATGTATTTTTTTATTAGCTGCATTTCCTATGTGTTAATTAACCCAACTGCACATAAATGTTGCATTTCATAATTCTGTTCTACAAAGCTTCTGCCAAAATTATTAGTAAGCATTAACATTATCTCCAACACCATTAGGTTCTTCTGGTAGGTAGAAATGACCAGAAGTTAGTTATTAGAAACTAGTAAGTTAAACCAGACAATTTGGCCACCCAACAATCTCATAAGGGAGTGATCGCCATATAGTGTATATTTAAAACCAGACTCCACAATACAGTTGATAAACCTCTCCAAAGCATCCAGTAAAATCAGAATCTTACATCACCTTTGTAAATACAGAAATATGCTGTTTGACAATGTGCTGTGCATGAGGTGTAAGGTTTGGGTAAATGTGCTGCATGCTATCCACTACACTCACACATCAAGTGATACAAAACAAAATCACGTCACCTCAGATATACATCAAAAAAGAAAGAAAACATTTGCCTTTTTGCTTTACTGTAATATTTAAAAAAAACTTTTTAAAAGATTTAGGGTCATTTAATTCTGACTGACTGCCAAGCATTACTCATTTAGTGTTAAGGTTTTTTTTTCACAGATTTTAAGACTTCAACACTCCAAAATAAATATCCCCTATTGTGATTACATTACTAGTTAAAATCAGAATTTTCTATTAACATATGCATTCAAGCATATCAAATGCCTGTAAAAGACTTTTGCCTGTTTCATATAACTTATAAAAAGACAAATGCAGTCTATAAAATTTCAGATAATTTGTAGAAAATTACTAAATTTACAACCAACCTGAAGAACAAATGTGCCATGATCATTTGCATACATTCTCCAAATTCACTGAATTGTTTAATGATATTATGCACTGTAGATGCTCATCCCTCTACAATGCTTCATTTTATAATAATAATAAATGATATTTATAAATTTATAATATTAAAAAAATATTAATATAATAATATGTATACATTTTAATAAAAATGTAAAATTTGAGATTTTTAATGTAAAGTGCTTTAAAAATTAAATGCATTATTATTGTTATTAATAATAACAATAATAATAATAATAATAATAATAATAATAATAATAATAATGTATTTAATTTTAAAGCACTTTACATTAAAAATCTCAAATTTTTACATTTTTATTAAAATTTATACATTTTTATGTTAGAATGACCATTCATCTTTAAAACAGAAAGGTTTCCATACATCAGTAACTTAAATTTACTCAGTACAAGTCAATTTAGTCAGGAGCAGAATATTGTGCTGTAGAGCAAAACAGGCAGGACTGCAGGATGGGGCTGCAAACACTGAACCATTTTTATTACTCCTCTCAGTATTATTGAAATGAAGGGAAACAGTTTCAGAATTAGTTCAGTGGATTCCCAACAGCAGTGGGTTTGATCTGAATAGTAACTGCCTGTGGATATTGCACATGCCCGGATACAATAAGACACTGTGTGCTGCTATTGTTCATTCACTATGAGTAACATCACTTAAAGTTGCCAGTACAGCACAATTCCCTCCTGTGCCACAGATTAATGGCACACTTGAACACCCCTGATAAGAAAAAAGCAAAACACATTCCTTAATAGTCTACTAAAGAGTAAAAGCACATTATAAACACTACAGATTTAATTAAACTGCTAACAAAACACAAATAACCTTCACCAGCCTTATCACACTACAAGAAGAGAGCCTTCACTAAAAAGCAGAATCATTTAAATGAATTAAAAATGATTTCTGTATTTAGTCATTTTAATTTGGCAGTGTTTGCATTCACCTGAGCAATGAATGTAAAGTTACTCAGTGTAGCTCATAAATGCTTACAGTTGCAAGCTACTGGATATTGTTTTATTCATATGAATGTTCTTACTAACGTTCAAAAACAAAAATGCTCATCAAATAGGTTCCATTAATAATGAGAACGGTCTCAGTGGAGAATTACAAATGTGTGTTTTTTCCATTAAGCTTGAAGCTAGTATTTGCAAAGGCAGTAAATGTGAAACTGACAGGAATGTGATCATCCTTATCTGGCAACCGTAGCACAAGTTTGCTCCTTGTTTGACGTGTAGGTATAGAATCTAGAGATCATGTTTGGGTCAGCGCCAGAGGGTTTCCACATTGAATGGTGAATTTTACTGCACTGGGATCATATGATACATCTGCATACTGAGACCTAAGGGCAACATCAGACCACCGAACTATTTGACTGATTACAGACTGACAACATAATAATGCTAAATTCTTACTGTCTCACCTCCTCTCTTATTGACTAATGTTATTTAAATAAATAAATAATTAGAGAAAAATAAATTCTAGATACCAATAATGCTAAATACAAAAGATGAGGAGCTTGAATGAAAAACGTCATATTTTATTCTGGGACATATTTTGGCCTGGGGTGGGGTGTGGATGGGGGCCTGTGCTCCAACATACAAAATACAGCCAAAAGTTTCACCTTTCAGAAACATGGCCGGTTAAACTCATCAGTATGGTAATACTGATGATGAATACGCCATAGAGGAACCAGCTATGTTTCACTAAAGAATTGTTTTTGAAAAAGAGATGTGTGAGTGTGAAGAACCTTTCCATAAGGGTTCTTTACCAATTTATGATTTTTTTTGCACTTTGGCATTCCATTGAGATCATGCTGCCACCACACATTGTCTAGAACTGTATCACTCACTGCTATTCTACACTAACTAACAACTAAACATGGGCTCCATCCTTTTCTATGAAAGCAAAATACCTTTCTTGTGCTTTTGGTCTTTTATTATACATTTTATTATACTTTTTGTGAGGTTTTTTTCTAGTAATTTCTTATTTGCACTACATGCTGTGGACTATGGATCCTGGGCTTCGCAATGTAGCTCCCTGTATACTGTGTATATATTGGAGATGACAAAGTTCCCTTTCACTTTGACTATATATTGACACATTTATATGATGTGGTTATTCTTTCACCTTTATAAAAGTTTCTTCACACTTGTTTTTTTTAATGGTTATCTAAGAAACCGCCATTGAAAGGTTCTTCAGAGAAACAAATGTGGTTCTTTTATATTGAAGAGAACCTGCTGAAATTCAATCACAAAATCTAATTTAAATGAAAAGCACTTTTATGTAAATGTATGCTGAAAGCTGCTGCTTCGTGTTAAAATCTGTTTAAAGCCCTTTTCACACTTCACACGTGTATCTAACCTAAAAAACAGCACAA
This sequence comes from Lepidarchus adonis, assembly GCA_037576955.1. NCBI lineage: Eukaryota > Metazoa > Chordata > Actinopteri > Characiformes > Lepidarchidae > Lepidarchus > Lepidarchus adonis. Next base: position 23,101,373 of record JBBIGC010000104.1, read on the forward strand.
AGAGAAAAATTTATTTTTTTTTCCAAAACACTTGTCACTTGGACTTTTGCATAACACATTTGCACATGTACAGTCTGACAGGTGACCAACATCATAAGAATAAACAATAGAACATTGGTTGGTGTGTACAGTTGTGATATCGCTCCTGTAGCTCATCAGATTTGTGAAAAGATGAACAACTTCTCCTTTGTAACAACTTCTCCCTCCTTAGTCTTCACTACAGATTGGTTAAAACTAGGGCTGTCACAATTTAATAAATTAGTAATCTTCATTTTGACAATTATTATTTTGATAATGAATAAGGTAATCATGTATACAATTTTATGATCAAACTTTTAATGTAAACTTTTTTTCATTTGTCAAAGTGATGCAAACCGAAGTGATGTGTACCATTAGCGACCCCTTGTGGACAATGCTCAGGCTGCTAAACACAGCTTTGCAAAGACCTGAAAATTCCCATTTATCATTCACTGATTTATTGAGAATTTATATTGTAATTACTTGTTTCATCAAGTAATTTTTATCAAGTAATTGATATTATTTGAGTAATCATAAAACTCTTAGAACACGTACGAAACTTTCCACGCTAGGGGGCAGGTCGTTCAGTGCCTTGGCTCCCAAACTCTGGAACTCTTCCACAATCTCTCCGTGACTGCTCGTCCCTGTCTTCCTTTAAACGTGATTTAAAAACCTTTCTGTTTAATGGTTGACTCTTTCTTCTGTTTATTTTGTCACTATTATTTTTATTATTACAGTTTTTTTATTTTTATTTTTTTATTTTTTTTTTTGTATGTGTTCATTGTAAAGCGACCTTGGGTTTATGAAAGGCGCTATATAAATATAACTTATTATTATTAAACATCCTGGATAAGTCACCAATCCTTTGTGAGTCAAACATATTTACACATAGTGGTGCTTGAAAGTTTGTGAACCCTTGAAGCCTAAAATTGTTTTTAAGGTTGTCCATGTTTTTATATAAATGTGACCTGAAACAACATCTGAGGATCAAACAAGTCCTAAAAAACATAGTTAAACAAATTAAACAAAAATGCTTATATTTGGTCATGTACATACAGTATTGGGAAAAAAACATCCAATGAGTTATCTGCATGCGGCAAAAGTAAGGGAATCCTTTGTAATTAATTTGTAAATGAAAAGAGTCTGGTGTTTACAATGTGATGACAATCACATGTGAGTGTGAGGCCCTGTTTTATTTAAATAACAGGGATCCAGCAAAGTCAGATCACACATACAAAATTGTGGATATGTATCATGGCTCCTTAGGAAAAAAATGTCTATGAAATTGGAAAAGGCTACAAGACCTTCTCCAAAAGAGTTTGGGCACCAGTTAATATTCAGACAGACTGAAAGGAGAAATAGCATGTGATGTGATTATAGGTGAACACACCACAGCAGACAGTGCAGCACAACGAAATGCGTCCTCTGCATTTAACCCATCACACGTGCACACGTGCAGCCGTCAACAGCAGTGCAGTGAAGCATGGTGGTGGGAGTGTTCTGGTTTGGGCCTGGACAGTTGCATCTGGGCCTGAAAGGCTTGCCAACATTGACGGAGCAATGAATTCTGAACACTACCAGAGAAATGTCGAGACATCTGTCCGAAAATGGAATCTAAAGGGTCATGTAGCAAGACAATGATCCAAAACACATAGTTAAGGAAACTTTCAAATGGTTACAGAAAAAAAAATAAAGCTGCAAGAATGGCCCAGCCAATCACCTGACCTGAATTCTATAGAACATCTATGGAAAGAACTAAAGCTCAGAGTTCATAGTAGGGGCCACAGAAACTTGCAACTAGTTTCCCCATCCAGGAGTCTTCTTGAAGCTTCATCACCAACAAAGGCTTTTGTACAAAGTATTGAATACATTTCAATAAACGTCTTCAATACTTGTTCCTGTGTCATTTCATTTTATTACACAATTTCATTACGTGTGCATTGGGTGGCTGTTCCCGACGTCTGGTGATGATTTCATGTTATTAGCACCTTGCTTAGATAACTTGTGTTCAATACTTCTTTTACCCACTGTATATTTTTTGTGTCATTTGTTTAAGTACGTTCCCATCATCTAGTTATACTTGTTTGAAAATCAGACAATGTTTTGGATCATATGCATATAAATAAATTGAAATTTAGGACAATTTAGAGTCACCATCTGACCTTACCCAAGTGTCTTTGTACTGCGAGAGGAATTTGGAGATCCAGACAGAAAGTCAAACTGATACAGAGGGAACATTCAAACTCTGCACAGAAAGGACACTGGCCTCTTGGCTGGGAATTGAACCCAGGACCTTGAAGGCAACAGCAGTAATCATTACACCACTGTGCTTACATTAACATGAGTCATTTCTTAGCCAGCCTTCCTGTTATCATTTTTTAAAATGGACCCAAGACAAAAACACTAGAGCATCGGTGCTACAGACTAATTACAGACGCTGCTGGTTGCACAATTATGTCATGTTTGACCCTTGCTTTTATCTTATGACTTGTGTGTATGTGTGTGTAGTGCCCCTTATATATAGATACAGGAGAAATCTACAGTAAAGTAAAAGAGTGACAGGCTGCCTGCTTCCAGAACAGCTGAATGCACCTCTACAACTCTTAACCAGCAGGAATATGTAGCACTGCTCACATCACAAATTTCAAAAACATGACCTCTAACAGAGTAATGACAAAATACAAGTGGAGTCTGAAGTGTTTGCCAGCTTTGTTTCACTTGCTCCTCTTAGCAGACTTTGACCAAACCCATAAATATGTCACATTACAAGCCTTTCACACCACAAGCACTACATTAACATTTACACAAGACATTTTAACTAAATACCGTGTCACCACTGCAGTACAGATTAGCCCGTTCTGCTCTTGTAGGTGAAGTATAAACAGTAAAATAAAGATAAGCTACTCTGGCACACATTGCTGACATACATATACACTGATTTTTTTCATCTAGAGGCACGAGTTTAACTTAAACTGTGCTGTTAGAACATTGAGGTGAGAATTTGATTGCATTCAGCTTCCAAAGCATTAGTAATATGAGCTTCTGATATTAGCTGATTAGCTCTGGATCACGTACATAACTGCACCTCATGCTAAATGTATTGCACTGTGTAGTGTCCAATCAACCCAATGTATGATATTTTTTAGGAAAATGTCATGACACTCGCTGTAGCTGTGGATCAGACCTGCACATCGTTCAGAAGGAATCTTAGCCCATTCTTCCCAAGAGAACTACTTTAGCTCTGTCATCTTCTATGGACATCTCATGTGTCATCACATTTCACAGAAGTTCTACTGGGTTGAGGTCTTGCCTCTGATTTGTCTACTCTCATTGTTCTACTGCATCACCCAACTTTTACAGAGTTTCAGCTGACATACAGACATTCTTACCTCATTGTGAAGAATTTAAAATACATTTGAGAATTTATCTTCATCCTCAACGACTGCAAGTTGACCAGGTCCTGATGTAGGAAAGCAGGCCCAAATCATGATGTTTTCTTCACCGTGCTTTACGGTTGGGATGACATTTTAATGATATGCAGTGCACTTTTTACACCAGAAGTAGTGCTGGGTGTTCAAATAGCTTCATCAGTCTGCACAACATTTTGCCAGTACTATTGGAGTGTCAATGTGTTCGTCTGCAAACTTCAGGCTTGCAGTGATGTTTTTTTAGAAAGCAGTGGCTTCCTTCACGGTGTCCCGGTCATAAATGATCACCCCCTCCTAAACAATATTTGTAAACTCAATCTGGTGTAAGCAACCACCATTTGCATCTCACCATCAATCCCAAGGAGCAAAGCAATGTCCATAATAAAAAAGTGGCAAGCATTCGGTACTACTAGGACCCATTCGGCCTTTCCACCAAACTGGATGAAAAAGCGAGAAGCAAACTGGTAAGAGAGGCTTCCAAGAGGCCAATGGCCACTTTGAAGGAGCTACAGGATTTAATGTCAAACAGTGGTCATGTGACAACAATTTCACAAGCGCTCCACAGTTGTGGCTTGTTCAGGAGGGTGGCAAAGAAAAAGCCACTTCTCAATAAAGGACACATTAACAAAGTGCCAAGTGGAAAAAGACCAAAATCCAACAATTTTATATCAATACCAAACAGCACACCTGACAGGAAACTAATGCAACACACCATTCACAACACACCATCCTCACAGTAAAGCATGGCGGTGGCAGCATCTTGTTGTGGGAGTGTTTCTCCACCTCAGGGACTGAAGCTCTCTTTAGGGTAGAAGTATAAACTGATGGGTAAAAAACAATCAAATTTTTGAGGAAAACCTGCTACACTCAGAAAGTTGTAGATGGGCAGAATGATCATCTTTAAACATGCCAACGACTACAAGCACACAGCAAAACTGACCACACAGTGGCTGAAGGAGAAAGTCCTCATGTAGCCCAGTCAGAGCTCAGACATAAATCCCATTGAAAATCTGTTGAAAGATTTGACGATCGCAGTCAACAACCATCATCATCCAATTTGACCAAACTTGAACATTTCTGTAAAGAAGATTGAACAAATATTGCTTAATCTAGAAAAGCATCCCAACAGACTCATTGTAATTAAGCAAAAGGTGGTCCAACAAAATATAGAAATGGGGGTGTGATGCTTTATTAATCTTAATATGTCTTATTTTTTATTTATAATTTTTTAGAATTGTAGCTGCAATATTTTTCAGTTGGATGTTATAGGTTGCATAAGTAAAGCTGATAAATATGTGTGTGTTTTCATTTAAGCATGTAAAGCAAAGAAATTTGAAGATTGGGGGTAAATCTTTTCTACACCCACTGTAAATCAACAATTCTCTATCGTAGATCGTGTGAAAGCTTATTTGTAAAAGAATGGCTCATAAGTGTATTCTTCTTGTGTGCAGAAAACTAAAAAATGTTTCAGTGTTTATCAGTCAAAGTAGCTCTGGTCCACACCTCCAAATTTTCTTCAGAAGCCTCCAGGTATGTCTACACCTGACAAATTAGCTTTTTTGAGGTTATTAAGGGTTCACACACTTCACTACTTCAATAATGACATAAAACCATCAGATTGTGTTATTATTTCAAGCAAATTATATTTTTATACCCTTCTCTTAGATGAACTTCAGATTATATGACACATTCATGCAGAAAACCATTAAATTCTAATAAAGTTCACATACTTTTTCGTGCAACTGTATGTAATATTGGATAATTGTTTTACCACTTAATAGTTTATCTTTCAGGACAAAATGAACAAAATTTCCATGTGATCTTTTCAATGTTTATTTTGCGAACACATGTTGCCCTTCAACTTCAGTTAGGAATATATTGTTCTTTCTGCTTAAAGATGATGTTTGTAGAAGAAATGTTAATTTAACCTGTGCAATGGTAAAAGTGTGTTCAATGTCTTTAATCAGGAACCTGTAATAATGTCATCGCGCGTGAGGGACCCATCCCCACCACGCCCCCCAACAGCAACACACAAAAGTGGAACTGGCACAGACGTTGGACCATTCGTATCATTAGTGGCGAGTCAATGCAAAGCCACGTTCAGCACGCGCCCTAGCAAAAGCGATGACAGTAAACGAAACCTTGCACCAAACTCGGGGTGAATTCAGTTTCCCCACGCGCATCTTGCATCACACCCCATTGGGCAAAGGGAACGAAAGCCGCGCGCTTCTCTTCAACGGCTCGAGCGCAGGAGCGCAGGATGATCTGGACGTGAACACGGACCTGTACTCCAGAATTGCAGTGACCGTCCTGTACGCGATGCTCTTCGTCGTGGGCTTCTTGGGCAACTCCACGGCTCTGTACATCTTCTTCCAGAGGAGAGCAGTGAAGTACCTCCAGGGCGCCGTGCACTTCCACCTGGCGAGCCTCGCCGTGTCCGACCTGTTCGTGCTCGTGCTGTGTATGCCCGTCGAGCTCTACAACTTCATCTGGATCCACCACCCGTGGGCTTTCGGTGAAGCTGCCTGCAAGGGTTACTACTTCGTGCGCGACGGCTGCTCGTACGCCAGCTCGCTGAACGTGGCCAGTTTGAGCGTGGAGCGCTACGTGGCTCTGTGCCACCCACTCCGTGCCAAGAGCGTGCTGTCGCGCGGCCGCACGCGCAGGGTCATCCTCGCGCTGTGGGCGGCGTCGCTGCTGCTGGCCTCCCCAATGTTGCTCACTATGGGGGAAACGCGCGTGGGCGCGGAGCGGATCTGCACCACTATCGTGTCCTCAGGCGCCGCCAAAGTCGTTCTGCAGGTGAGCCAGTGTAAAACACCCCCGGGTGACCTCAGCACCCTTCCTGAACTGTAGCCAGAAGAATGAGCAAATCCACCTTAAATGGTGCTGCTACTCCAGTCTGGCGCTGCCTGTGTGAATTTTCATTGCATGTGTACGAGTCAGAATGTAACTACAGCACCATTTAAGGTGGAACGGAAAACTGATTCAGAAACAACTCGTCTATGTAACAAAGTTCCACTTTAGTAGTAGCCCACAACATTTAAGGTGGAACGGAAAACTGAGTCAGAAACAACTTGTCTGTGTAACAAAGTTCCACTTTATTAGCAGCCCACAACATAAGTGGAACAGAAAATTCACGTAGAAAAAAACTTTTTAATGGCCTAAAATGTAATAGCAGCACCATTTAAATAAGAAGCTACTTGTCTATACAACACAGTGCATTTAAGGTGGAACAGACAATTTCCATAGGAAACAACTTGTACAACATGTAGCAGCACTCTTTAAAGGGGAACTGTAAATTCTAATTAGACGCTTGTCTGCGCACCAGAATTTCACTACATTTAAGGTGGAATGGAAATTTCTAACAGACTCAGACTCATTTCAGGATCTAAAACTGTCCTGTGTTAGAATGTAACTGAAGGAAGTTGTGCTTCAGCATCTTGATGCAATTGTTTAATAACTCTAATGCTTTATTAGTGTAACATTTGTCTTAATGATGCACTACGGTCCCAAACGTTTGCTACAGGCTGGAGAATATGCACATGGGAAAATGGGAAGCGTCTAAGCAGGGGAGGGCAACTCCGGTCCTGGAGGTCCAGTGTCCAGCACAGATTGGTGATCTCCCTGCTCAGACACACCAGGTTTAGTGAGAATGTTTGAGGAGGAGAACTATCAAACTGTGCAGGACCTCCAGGACCGTAATGGTCCGCCCCAGTCTAAAGAATATTCCCACTGTGTTATTGAAATGATGTCTTCTGAATATCTGGTGTTGGAATCCACAATAATATTGCCAAGTACAATTTGTCCAAACATTTGGACAGTGTAAAATGACCCACAACTGGTTTTGACAAAGATTTCCTGCACCTGTCGTGCACGTCCATAGGCATAAAAAAAAATCTCCTAGACTAACGTCCACATTTTAAACTGAGTATCAACGTCAGACAGACAAATACTGAACTCGATCTGCACATCATGCAGAGATTAACTGATACAATACATATGTAATCACATTAACTTGGTTGTTCTTGCTGGTTTCCAAGGTTTACATCGTTTCCACATAAATACACATTACTTCAACAAATCTCGTCTTTTAGCCGATTTACTTTTGACTGGAACTGAGTCAATATATTTTATTAATAAGGGAAATTCAGGAAAGGCCCTCAGACCATTTCAGCACTGCTGTGTTAAGGCAATTCCACAGATGGGTATTACCTCTCCATCATTTATACCTTTTCAAAAGTGTTTTTCTTAAAGACCTCTGCTCATGATTTTTGTCCTTTATACAGTGAAAACATTTAATTGATTCATTAGAAATGTGTGTGTGTGTGTGTGTGTCTATAATGACGTATAATGAGGATGTAATGTTATCTAAGATCAATGGTGAGACTACACACGTTAAATACATTTTTACACAATGACACAAAAATGGTTAACAGGTCAATTTTGCAATACAACACCATTTGAGGTTCTTTTCACACATCCTTCATTAGTTTGTACATTTTTCTTTCAAAACGTCAAACCCATTCCTGAAGTATTCCTGAAAGTACAACCTTGAATTTAATTTAATCAAACTACAATTGATGATTATTTTCTTTACATATTGTAAGCAGATTCTGCACTACAATCCATCACCCAAACTCCAGTCCTGATCATTTTTGTTCACACACAGTCACAAAAGAAGAATAAATGAATTAATAGCAGTAATACCTATAAAATTAATCAATTAACTTTCATAACATAACCAGATCTGGTCCAGTATCCAGCACAGTCTGGCAGATCCTCAAACACACGCAGTAAACCTGCCATTGAACAGGTGAGTTAAACCCGATGTGTTTGAGCAGGAAAACCCATTACATTTTGCTGGACACAGACCCTCCAGGACCAGATTTGCCCCTCAGTGCTATAAATTATTTTATATTGAGTAGAACTGTTTTATTTCTGAACTTGTGAGCATATGGTGGCCAGATGTCTTTAAAATGAACCAAAAATCACTCAAATGTAGCCTCCTATGAGATATGATCATCCTTGCAGAGCTAGTAAAAGAAAACTAGCATAGACTTTAGCAAAAATGTTGAGGTCCTATGTGTTTGAGGTTCATGAGTTTGTCTTGCAGGTGAATGCGCTTCTCTCCTTCGTTGTGCCCATGCTGGTCATCTCCATAATGAATGGACTTATTGGAAAGCAACTCCAGAAAATATCCCAGAAGCCCATGCTCCCTTCCTATGGCTTCCCGACATCAAGCGCCATGACCATTGAAACAGGCCGTATGCGGTCACTTCGCCATGGAATTAAAGTCCTACGTAAGTACACGACGAACAGTATCTCATATGCATTGTTTACCAAAACCACAAACAAATGTTGTCAAACCATTATCCTTTCTGAATTAATATTATCAGATTTTGGCCATATGTCAATTATTTTGGGAACAAGTTTACATTTTGCTAATGGACAAGCACTTATTTTACACCGCAGAGAAGGAGTACTAATCAAATAGTCTCTCTATGACGTGGGGGAAGAGGGAGGACCATACTTATCACCCAGTTATGCAGTCTTGGGACCAAAATGACCAATGACTGGGACAGCTTGGAAACCCAAATCAAAATGCATTTCTTTATCCACAAGATTGTACATATCTAATGAAGATCTACTGAAGTTTTTGTCAGTGGATGTTTAGACTGCTGTAGTCCTGTTGTCATTTTGAAGTAGGTGTCATGCCAACACATTTTGACCTGCTTCTATTGTTCTCTTGTATGACAATCCATTGAATTACATTATTAAGCCAAATAAGAAAGTTGCTACACAGAGATGCTACTGAGTTTGGAAAGTTGTTAAATTACCACAGGGTGGTAAGTAGCAATTTTCGTTAGCAGTCATTTTCAAAAGCACCTTGAAAAAAAAAAAAAAAATCACCAGCCACCCCCTGGCGTAATTACGGGCAGACCTGTTCAATCAAAAAATCACTGAAATAGCGACCAAAGGAAGTAGTCTAAAGGATCTCAAGACACAACACATGCCACAATCTAAAGACACTCCAGAACAGATCATTAGTAAAAAGTAATTGAGGTCTATCAGTCTGGATAGGGCTACAAAGCCATTTCTAAGGCTTTGGGACTGCAGCGAACCATGGTGAAAACATAACAAAAAATAACTATACTGATCAAAGATATTCACAATATGAATAACAAACAACTGATCGGGACAGACTGAAACCAAGTGTATAAATACAAATGTATAACAGGAACATCTGGATAACCTGGGGAGTAACAGGTGGGGATCAGTTGGAGAAAGGCAGGACAAGGGCAGGAATAAGAATGTGACAAAACACAAGCCAGGGGAACCTTGACCCTCATATTTGGCTTGATAATCTTGATAATCCCCAAAGCGATTGGGAAAATGTTCTGTCGATGAACAACTGGCATACAAATAAAAGCATTTCATAAAAAGAACATTATACCAACAGTCAAGCATGGTGGTGGTAGTGATTGAGTCTGGGACTGCTATGCTCAGTCAGGACTGTGACAATTAGCTGTAATTGATGGAACCATGGATTCTGCTCTCAATCAGATAACCCTAAAGGAGAATGTCCAGACATTAGGCTTCAATTCAATTTAATTGCTTTGGCATGACCTTAAACAGGCTGACTAAACTCTCTAATTTGGATAAATTAAACCATTCAGTGGGCCAAAATTACTCCTCAATGATGTGCAAGACTCACTGCTAGTTGTCACAAATTCTTTTTTGCAGATATTTTTTAGAATTACAGGGCCAAGTAGGTTTGGGCAGCTGTGTTACCCTAATAAATGAATTTTAAAAACTGCATTTTGTATTTATTCAAGTTATCTTTGTCTAATATTAAAACTTGTTTGATGATCTGAGACATGAAAGTACAGTAAATGGCATTTTTTTCACTGCACTGTAGGGGGGGGGGCTATGGCTGCTAATAGTATCTTAAAAGGTCTTTGCTTTGCATCAACAATTAGATGCATAATTGCACAGATGGATAGTAAACAAAAAAGATCACTATCCTCAGCCAAAATATTCTCGTATTAGCTCTACAACACCTTCCAAAATGGCTGAATTTCTCGTCAACCCTTGAATATACAAAACTGATCTGCCAGCTCTTCATTTCTTCATATCATATTTTGAGTATTTTCGTCTTTTTCTGGTTACCAGGTGTGGTGGTCATTGCCTTTGTAGTATGCTGGCTGCCATACCACACCCGTCGTCTAATGTATTGCTATGTCACAGAGTGGACAAGGTAAGTGCTTTTACAATCCAACACACACATTAAACAATAGAAACAATTAAAGAAATGACTGGTTTCAGATAAGTACACCACAGCTGGATTAATCTTTTTCTTTCATCATTTTCTCCACAGTGAACTGTATGACTTTTACCACTACTTTTACATGGTGACCAATGTGCTCTTCTACATGAGTTCTGCCATCAACCCCATCCTCTACAACTTGGTCTCATCCAATTATCGGCAGATCTTTTTATCCACCCTCTACATCTGCTGGATGTGTTCAAGAAAGAGAAGAGCATATGCCAGTGGACGAAGACTACAGTTTCTTCGGCAAAGTCCAAAAACTTTGGTCACAACACATACAAGCCAACACACCCTCAGTACCACAGATGTGATGAAGGCAATAAACTGATACAAAATATTCATTATTAGCTTTATTCACTGGTTATAGGGATTGTGTGAGACCATTTACATTTTTTGCTCAAATTCCAGTGGAATTGTTCATCAAAACAATAGCAGAAAGTAATTTCTGTATCTTGCTGATAGTGATGTAAAAGGTACAAAAAGCTGTGTTTGTAAGGCTGCATCTTAATGTCACCACACACATTGAATATATGATAATGTGTTGCACCCATAAAATCTCACATTATCACAGTGTTGTGCTGGGAATAGCACAATACTTGAACTCTATGGTGTGTACTATGTAATGGTCTTTTCTTTATATAGGAGCAGGACCTACACATACAGCAGGTAAAATAAGTATTGAACACATCAATATTCTAAGTAAATATATTTTAAACAACCCATCCAATCCACACAAACCATAGATGTCAATACATTAAATTATGCGTAATAAAATGCAAAGACACAGGGGAAAAGAATTGAAGACGTGAAGAAAGGAAGGTGCAAAAAGTAATGGAAAGTTATGACACCAGCTGAAATCTATCAGTAATTAGAAAGCAATTCTGCCACTTAGTGCAAATCAATATCAGCTGGTTCAGTCCCAACTGATGGCTATTAAAAGGCGTCTCATTACCAAGGTGTCCCACAAAAAACATCTCATGATGGATAAAAGTGAAGAGTTCTCTCAAGACCCTCACAACCTTATTGTTGCAAAACATACTGATGGCATTAATTACAGAAGGATTTCTAAACTACTGAAGATTCCATTGAGCACTGTTGGGGCCAGAAACCAGAAGTGGAAAGAACGTCAAAGAATGATCAGAACAGTTGTTTCAAAGAAAACAATAAGTAATGCATTCAACCCCCATGGCCTTTATGTACTCTCATCATGCAAGACTCCACTGCTAAAGAAAAAACATGTTGAGGTTTGCTGACTAACATTTAGACAAGCCTGGGAGAACGAAGTCTGGTCAGATGAGACCAAAATTGAACTCTTTGGATGCCATAATACACATCCTGTTTGGAGGTCAACAGGCCCTGCATATCTCCCCCAAAACACTGTATACGGCACTGGCACGATTCATATAATTGAAGGAAGAATGAATGGAAAATGTACAGAGACATTCTTGATAAAATATCTGCTGCCATCTACTAGGATGATGAAGATGAAACAAAGATGGACATTTCAGTAACACAATAATTGTAAACACACAATCAAGGAAACTCAGTTGGCTTCAGAGAAAGAAAATAAAGCTGCTAGAACGGCCCAGCCAATCACCTGACCTGAATCCTATAGAAAATCTATGGAAAGAACTAAAGCTCAGAGTTCATAGAACCTGAACCTTCAGGATTTGAAGACTGTGGAAGAATGGGCCAAAATCACACCTGAGCATTGCATGCATTTCTCCATACAGACGGCGCCTTGAAGTGGTCATCTCCAACGAAGGCTTTTGTATGAAGTATTAAATACATTTCAGTAAGAATCTTCTATTTTTCCCTGGGTCATTTCATTTTATTACAAATAACATTATGTATGAGCATCTATGGTTTGACCTCACCTGGTGACAATTTTAATGAAAGTAGCAGCTTTAGAAATATATTTACTTTGAAAATTGGTGACCTATTTAATACTTATGTTGCCTACTGTATTTGAAACATCCTGTCTTTTGACCGTGTTTCTCCTAAAAGCAAACACAAACGTGTTTCAGTTCTCAACACATGGCTCTTTTCCCAAATGTGGAAAGCTGCCGTGACTTACAGGCTTACCACTGTGTATCATCAGATGAAAAAGGCTTTATTTTGTTGTGATTATACTGTGGTATTTATCCTTCTTCAAGAGGGAAAAGCTTGTGATTGTACATCATATGCTAAATGTCCTGAATTTGAACCAATAATTTACCATAACAGTGTTGGGTCAATTATATAAAGCCTTTAATAAGACCCTTTAATCACTTTTTTATAGCAGAAACTAGTTGAAAAGCAGTTAATCCTATAAATTATTTAAATGATTAAAATGATACAATTTTAAATATGCATACAAATCAATTCTGATGGAATAAAAACAAATCTGCCTCAGTAATATTTTATTTGGGTTTGCCTTGGTGACTCACACTGACTTGACTAGGACTTGCTGTTTCTGGTTGCCTTG
>JBBIGC010000104.1:23114718-23133749 GCA_037576955.1 Lepidarchus adonis
GTGACTCACACTGACTTGACTAGGGCTAGCTGTTTCTGGTTGCCTTGGTGACTCACACTGACTTGACTAGGACTTGCTGTTTCTGGTTGCCTTGGTGACTCACACTGACTTGACTAGGGCTAGCTGTTTCTGGTTGCCTTGGTGACTCACACTGACTTGACTAGGACTTGCAGTTTCTGGTTGTCTTGGTTACTCACTCTGACTTGACTAGGGCTTGCTGTTTCTGGTTGCCTTGGTGACTCACACTGACTTGACTAGGACTTGCTGTTTCTGGTTGCCTTGGTGACGCACACTGACTTGACGTTTGTGGTTGCCTTGGTGTCACACATTTTCCTCGCTCTTAGTAAAGGGGAATTCCATCTTTTTTCTGCATAATGCAGTCGTCAAAGAACACCACTTTACTAAGAAATTGTCCAGTGTAGGGGAGCTGACCAACTCAGACGGTAATAATGAGAAGCTCGGTGTCTAACAGCAGAAGTCTGGGTCTGTCCATGACAGAAGTGCAAAACAAATTTCCAACTCGACATTAAGCTTTCGCACCCCTTCCTTCTCTCAATTCTATCACTGTTCATAAAGAGGGGAGAACGACGAGGAGAAAGAAAGAGAGAGGGCGGTAACTTACAGTAAACAGAACTTTCTTCATCATAGCTTGAGGCGGGCTGCGCGAGCCGCTCCGCTCCCGCGTCTAGTTTGTGACTAAATTCTATTTAAGAGAGAAAACGGAGGTTGGAAGGTAAAACAATTGTGCTTAAAGATAGTACATGTTTACAGACGTGCACAATTATATTATCACCCAGTACGCTTCATTTTGGGACATTTACACATACTAGCATTAGCCACGAACGAGCTAACCTTGGCTAAGCTACGCCCGACACCCCTGACACCTACATTAGCTTAAGGTACAACTTCTGTTTCACGATTTTTTTATTACTTACGAGAACTATCTCTTCTGTTGTGCAGTGGAGAGTGGGTTGGAACCCTTTATAGTAAGCTAGGAAAACTGCTGGTTTGGTAGCTGAGCTAATAAAGGCGCTAACTAGCGTTAGCATCGATTACAACAGGTGGGTCGTAGTCTAATTTTAATGGGACTGGGCCTACCTGAGCATTTTCTGATAAATGTAAGTCCGTGCTTCTGTGTTATGAAAAAGCATTCTTTAAGCTCATTTTTATTTTGGTTCCTTTTTTATTTAGAACCCCCAGTTCCAAAGCAACTGAAATGTTCTCACTCACTTCCAAACTTTCATTTAGACCATGAAGTATCCCAAAATTTATGCTTAACAGACACCAGTGGTCAGTGAGTTGAGATAAAATACTACTTTAGGTTTTTTTTAAAACACGTTTTATTAGCATGCCCTTTATCAAACCATCTTCATTAAGAAAATGATTTGGGTTGGGTGCTCTTTAGTACCAGGGGCAAATGTCATGGGTGGAATAACTTTAATACATTCTTAAACTGATGGGTGAAATGTCTTCTGTGGCTTGTTTCTTAATAAGGTTATGTCTTCCTTTTTTTAAAACTTTTTTTTTGTTCGACTTTTTCGGGAAAGGATTTTTTTCTCTGACTAGAAATAATAAATGTGAGGAAATTAACATTTACTAAAGTTTGGTTTGTAAAGAGTAATGTTAAAAGGGTTGTTTGTTGCTTGTATTGAGGGGTGCCCATCAGCATGTATTAATGAATGTTTTCCCAGGTACACAAAGAAGTATTAATTAAGACTATCTCTAACTTCTGAAGATGGAATTTTTTACTCAACTCTTCACCTCCAAACGGGGGTCAATGGCCAGAATCTGGCTTGCAGCCCACTGGGAAAAGAAGCTAACCAAAGCCCATGTGTTTGAGTGCAACATAGAGATGACCATTAAAGATATTATTTCTCCTCAGGTATTGTATTATGCACTTGTTATCTGAATTAACTATTGATAATTAGCATTAGAAAATAGGCTTTGTCAGTGTTGTAAATGCACAAACAACTCATTTTTTTTCCTTCACTGCTTGCTGCCAGGTCAAGCTAGGTCTGCGAACTTCTGGTCACCTGCTCTTGGGAGTTGTCCGAATCTATTGTAGAAAGGCAAAATATCTCCTTGCAGACTGCAACGATGCCATGGTTAAAATCAAAGTGGCTTTCCGACCAGGTCACTGCAAGATCTATATTGTGTAGTCCAATGGAGTTGGTTTATGTACAAATGCCTGGTTTGAGTCCAAGCAGTAGATATCATTAAAATCAATTGTTTTATGATATACAGGACTATAAAGTGATGTAATGTTTTGATTAGAATTAATTCTTGTCCTCATTACTGCTTTTTGTGAACTACTTACACTTACTTTAATAGCGCTTAATAATAATGATATACATTAATAGTTTATTAGAATATTTTTTTGCAGTTAATACATGATCTTTAAAGCATAGTCCTGTTGTTTGCTTTGTCATAACAGGACAGACTGATCTGCCTGAGGAAGGGATGGAGGCAATGTTTAAAGCCATTACGCTCCCTGAGGAATTCATTGACTTTGATTCACAGCTACCTGACCTCAAGTATTTCCCCAACATTTACACAAAATAGCAGTGATACCTCTGTATCTAAGTGTTAGCAGAAATAGGGAAATGAAGTCTCTTTGCGTGATGCATGTGTAGAGTGACTTAGTTATGTCTTCCTTTCAGCACCATAGATGTGGTAGATCACTTCTCACTGAATCAGTGTCGCATGGAGGAAATTACTCTGACAGAAAACTTTGGAAACAGTTTTCTCACTATGGATAACATGGGTAAGAACCTGTCAACAGAAATAGTTCTAACTGTGAAGATATAAAAATAGAGAAAGAGCAAACCATTATTTTCTATCTTTTATAGGAAATGAATCCCAGTGTCATCAGGGTCTATTTGACATGAGTTTTCACACTCTTGGTTCAAATGGTGATGGGTTTGGTGATGAGGGGATGACCTTTGACGTTATTGGTATTGTTATTGGCTTACATTTTTTCCTTACACAGAATAAGGGGAGTGTTGCAAACAATGCTGATATTGTTAATACATGCTGACAATAAATCAGAGCTGTTGCAGCATTAGATTAAATAAAACTTACCTAAAAATTTTTTTACTAACCTACAGTGAGATGATGTGGATTAAATAAGTTTTGGGGTATTTTTTATTGTTCTGTACATTGTTCATAGAAACAGTTTCATAGTCATAGTTTTTGTAAATAAATGACGTATTAAAATTTAATGCTGCATAAAAATGTTTCAAAATTGTACAGTATCACAAAAGTGAGTACACCCCTTACATTTTTATTTTATTTATTTCTTATTCTTATTTCTTATATTCATTTATTATATGTTTTCATGGGTCAACACTGAAGATGTGACACTTTGATGCAATGGAAATTAGTCAGTGTACAGCTTGTATAAGTGTAAATTTGCTGTCCCCTCAAAATTACACATGGCCATTCATGTCTACACCACTGGCAACAAAAGTGAGTACACCCTGTCCTAATTGTGCCCAAAGTGTCAATAGCACTGTCTTAACACTCTTGGGCATGGAGTTCACTAGAGCTTTACAGGTTGCCACTGGAGTCCTCTTCCACTCCTTCACAATGACGTCACAGAGCTTCCATTTGACCTTCCATTTGAGGATGCCCTACAGATGCTCAATAGGGTTTAGGTCTGGAAATATGCTTGGCCAGTCCAGCACCTTTACCCTCAGTTCTTTTAGCAAGGCAGTGGTCATTTTGGAGGTTTGTTTGGGGTCATTATCCTGTTGGAATACTGCCCTGCGGCCCAGTTTCTAAAGGGAGGGGAATCGTGCTCTGCTTCAGTATGTCACAGTACATGCTGGCATTTATGGTTTCGTCAATGAACTGTAGCTTTCCTGTGCTGGCAGCACTCGTGCGGCTCAAAACCATGACACTTCCACCACCATGCTTGACTGTAGGCAGACACACTTGTCTTTGTACTCTTCACCTGGTTGCTGCCACATATGCTTGACACCATCCAAACCAAATAAGTTTATCTTGGTCTCATCAGACCACAACACATGGTTCCAGCAATCCATGTCCTTAGTCTACTTTCAAAAGACAACCTCTTGGTATGACGCTGAGCACATGCTCTGAACTTCTTTGGTCGACCATGACAATGCCTATTCTGGGAGGAATCTTTCCTGTTAAATCGCTGTATGGTCTTGGCTCAGTTTCAGGTTGTTGGCAGTCTTCTTATAGCCTAGACTATTTTTATATAAAGCAACAATTCTTTTTTTTTTTTTTAGATCCTCCGAAAGTTCTTTGCCATGAGGTGCCATGGTGAACTTCCTAAGACCAGTATAAGAGTGTGAGAGCGATAACACCAAATTTAACACACCTTCTCCCCATTCACACCTGAGACCTTGTAACATTTTCACTTTGTTAGTTATTAGTTATTTTGAAGGGACAGCTAATTTAAACTGTTAAACAAGCTGTACATTAACTACATTGTATGAAAGTGTCATATCTTCAGTGTTGTCCCATGAAAAGATCAAATATTTGCAAAATGTGAGGGGTGTACTCACTTTTGTAAGGTACTGTGTGTCTCAAAGCACATAAATGTCCTCCTTTCAGATTTCATATCAAATGCAAATGAGACTGCTCTGCTGACTGACTCAAATGGGAATTCTTCTTATGAGCCTCCTGCAACACCACCACCAACTGCTGTCAGCAAAACAGATGATTATGGTTGTTTTTTAATTTCATAATTATCTTTTTTTTCTGGGCCGTTTTACAACTCATGTAGTGGGATTGCTAGTAATATTATTGTTTGTGTGTTGCAAACTGCTGATGTTAAAGCTCCACTCTCTGGTAAACCGGTGTATTACACTGAATAAAGGCCGTGAGAAGAGATAAAGTAAAACTTTATTAATCTCATGTTAGAAATCTATGTTAAAAGTCTGAAATCTGAATGTAGATCATCTGAAATAATCTATCTTGTTTGAGTTACCTTTTATGTAATTCTTATGATCCTAAAATTACCAAGGCAAGTTATAATAGCCTTGGCTTGCAAGAAAATACTTTTCCAAAATTACATTAATTAATTAATTCATTTGTTTATTACACTGTTCCAGCTCCAGTGCCTGACACACCTATTCCCCTCGCTTCACATGCCTTGACAGAGACTCCTACCTTGAATGAAACCACACTACTGAGCAACATGGACGAAGGCTTTGCACTTGAACCTGTTGCCATCACATGCAAGTGTCTACTGCAATTATACAATTTTAAGAATAGCTGGTCTTAGAGATTTTATTTTTATTTTCCTTAAAGAAGTTTTAAATCTTAACAAGTAGACTCCTGAAGACTCTGTCAGTAGAAGCAAAGTTCAGCCTCACTTGGTAATTGGAACCACTGTGTAATGCATATGATGAGTTTTTTGCTCTTTAGACAGTCAGTGGAAGTTAGGGATGGTAGCAGAGTGGTGTAAAGATGAAGTGCAGTAAGATGTGCCATGACGTGGATTTCTCCACTCCCAAACAAATTAAATATAACTGTAAAGGGCTTAAATGATTGTTGTAAACTTGGTGGATTTAAAATGTATTCTACAGTTGCAAGAAAAAGTATGTGAACCTTTTCCAAATCCTGGGTTGTCTGCATTAATTTGTCATAAAATGGGATCTGATGTTTATTTAAGTCAAGGGTATTGATAAATTTGTGCTTAAAAAATAACACAAAGTCTGATATTTTTATGTCTTTGTTGAAAACAAGCATAAACTGGTATTGCTAGTGTAAGAAGTATGTGAAGCCTTGAAATTAATAACTGTTTGACCTCCCCTTGGTAGCAGTAACCTCTAACAGGCACTTCTTGTAGCTGTGGATCAGATCTGCACATCATTCAGGAAGAATCTGAGCACATTCTTCCTGGCAGAACTGCTTTACCTTGGTTATATTCTTTGGCTGTCTAATGTGTATAGCTTTCTTTCAGCTTTCTTCTAATCTCTATTGGACTGAGGTCTGGGCTCTGACTTGGTTTTTTGGAGATTTTTCTGAAGCCATTCTGTTATGAATTTACTTGTTGCATGAACCCAACTTCTACAGAGTTTCAGCTGATGTACAGACATTCTCACATTATCCTGAAAAAATTTTTTATAGACTTGGAAATTCATCTTCCCCTCAACAACTTCAAGCTGGCCAGGCCCTGATGCAGCAATGCGGCTTTTCTTCACTGTAATTTACATGGGATTATGTTTTCATGATGATATGCAGTGCCCATTTTTATTCCAGATGTAGTGCTGTGTGTTCTTCCCAAACAGAAATCTTAGTTTCATCTGTGCCAGTACCACTGTGGAGTGTCCGTGTGCTCTTTCACAAATTTCACGTGTGCAGCAATGTTCTTTTTTAGTAAGCAGCTGCTTCCTTCATGGTGTCCTGCCATCAACACCCTGCTTGTTTACTTGTTTGATGTTTTATGTACTGTAGACTCATGAACCCAGAGGTTAGCCAGTTCCAATGATAACTTAAAATCTTTGTCTGTCACTTAGGGTTGTTTCTGTAGCTCATTCATGAGTATTCATTGTGCATATTGACTGGACGCCCACTTCTTTGTAGTGTAGCCACAGTCCTAAAGTGTCTCCATTAGTAGATGGTTTGCCTGTTGACTGGTGAATTTCTAAAGTCTTTGAATTCACTTTGTAACTCCTTTCCAGCTTTATGTTAATCAATAATTATTAATCGTAGATCCCCTGAATGTTCTTTTTGGCCAATGTATGGCTCACTTGAGCGTATTCTTCTTGCAAAAAACATTTGAGTAGTTTTTCCTGAGTGAAAGTAGTTCTGATCCACATCTCCAAACATATTTTCTTAACAAGCCTCTAGGTATTTGAACACCTGACTCCAATTAGCTTTTTTGAGGTCATTAACTCAAGGGTTCACATACTTTTTCCACTAGCAATATAAGTTGTTTCTCTGACTCATTATAAAGCTGACTCCACTGAAAACTGTTCTCATTCTTCAAACCATTATGTGTAGGGCCTCAATATATGCCTTATGGGTTATTTATGATTGTTCTCAATGGTGACATAAAATATGTCCGATTTCTTTGTGTTATTATTTTAGGTACGTTGTCAATGCTTTTGACATATGCATCATATCACATTTTATGACAAATTAATGCAGAACACCATACAATTGCAAAAGGTTTTTTCTTGCCATTGTATATTAACTTAAAAGAAAAAACAGTAAAAAAGTAATTTCAATGGTGTGAAAATTGTAAAAATGAAGAACATTACTCTGTTCATTTCTATTTATTTTTAGCCACTTTAGAGAGAAAGAGAGGGAGTAGGAAGAGGAAACTGGTGGTTGACCAGTCTAAAGAGCTTTGTAATGAGGCCATCAGAGCCCAGCTAGCTGACTACTCTGATCTTTTGACTCCACTGGACATCGCTCCACCCACACAACAGCTCATGGATTGGAAGGAGAAAGGAGGAGTGGATCATCTTTTCTCACATTTCTGTCTTCCAGTCATACACACTTGCTTGCAGAAGGTAATGCAAAAAGAAACATATTCCAGGCATGAATTAGAAAATTTGGTAATTATTGTTTATTGTAATAATTATTTCTTATAATATTGAAAAATAGAATTTTATGTAACACTATTGATTTAATTTTTCAAAGCTGGAGAACACAGAACAGTGATGTGTACTGTAAGTGCTGAATGTGAATGGATTGGTGCACTAAACCTTCAGATATTCAAGCTCACCCAGGGATTTGTCTGTGACAGTCAGGCAGCATAATGCAGTTTAAATGCTAATCAGAATCCACCCACACACTCAAAGGCAACACTTTGCCATTGCTAAAACCTTTTCCATTAATGTTGCAAATATGCTGTGCTACACTGTGAAGCACACTCACTCATTAGCTCAGGGTAATGGCCTGCGCAGTTTAACAGTGGGAAAAGCTCTTTAATATGAGCCAAGATGCAATTTTCTGCTAATCTTAGTGCACAATTTCCTTTTCTTACTGAGTTTATCATATAACTTTAAAAAGCAAAAACACACATACATTTTTCAGAGGCACTCACATTTTTTAACGCAATTGTTTTCAAGAATATTTAAGGTATATAACAATTATGTGAAAATGTATAAAATCTAACACAACAGCCAAAGTCGTTTCTGTAAATGATTTTATGGAAAATATGGGCATTTGTGTAATATGTGTATCCTTAAAAATAAAGTGATTACAATTAAATATTTATGTAAATATCTAAATATATATAATTTAATATGTAATCAACTGCCACTTTAGTGTAATTGTTCATAGACAATGACACATTAGGTTCGTGTTATTTTCAATTTTCAACTCTTAGTATTTTAGCCAGATTTATAAGAAATATGAAATGGAAATTCAGTTCCTATGAATTTGTCTTTTCTTTCTTTGAGAGATCCATACATACAGTAATTTAAGAAAGCTTTCTTTTTTACCTTTTAAGTTTAACTAGTTTAGACTGAAAAGCAAGCTTCAAAATGGAGAATTAAAACGTGCAAACAGTTGAGTGATTGAGTTAAAGTATTGTTGGGCAATATAGTGTTATGATTTTCAATTTTTGACATGTCTCACCGCTAAAAGAAAGCATAGGTACAACCATTTACAGCTTTATGTTTGGCCTGCATCACTGGCCCACTGTCAACCTTCAAGTGAGAGCATCATTAATCTGTCAAAGTAATGCATGCTGGGTAATTAATCTCAATCTTTCACTGAAGCAGTGCATTCTGGGTAAAAGTAATGTCCTCTTTACTCAAGCTGTTTCTCAGAAACGTATATCCTGGGAGACATGGGTCAACTGGCAAGGCAGAACAGGACAGAGAACCTGAGGAGATGAGAGAATGTAATAAACACTATTGTAGTCTTCATACAAGTTATTATTTTGCTGCTTGTAGTTTGTGTGATGCATGTGTGTTTCACAGCTGACTCTGCGAGAAGCGATTTGCCTCCGGCAGAGGAGTTTAGCTTGCTGCAGGAGACTGTGGTTCCAGGTGATGAATCAGAAGTAGGCAACATCTTCAAGCCCCGCATCACCCACGCAGATCTTCCTCAGGTCTGGAATACAAGAGACACTGGGCGCATACTGGGCGCATACAAACTTACATAGTTTATCCAATACATATAGTTTGTTACATTCATACAGTGCCCACCATAATGTTTGGGACAAAGACAAATTTTCTTTGATTTCCCACATTTTAGCGTCATGTAGAAATTACAATAATTTTTATTCCAGCCTCCCTCATTTCAGGCCACCATAATGTTTGGGAAAATTTACTACACAGGTGTTTGTGATTACTCAGGTGTTTCATTGTTTCATTAGTGCAGGGAAGACTCCAGAGGAATCCTTCTGTCTTCAGGAGGCAGGTATGACTTTGTTGTAGACTACTATCCACAGAAGACTTCATGAACAGAAATACAGACGCTACACTCAAGATACAAATCACAAAATCAGGATGTCTAGATTAGTTTGAAAAAAAGTCTGCAGATTTATTGAAAAAGTGTGGAAGATGTTGTGAGGAAACTGGAGACAAAAATTAACTGCCCAAGTTCCAAGGCATACCAGCTCATCTGTTAAACATGGTGATGTGCCTTGGTGGTAAACTTATCTCACTGATGATGTAACTGTATTCTGAGGTGTATAGAAACATCTTATATGCTTAAGTTCCAGTAAATGCCTCCAAACTTTTTGGATGGCACTTTATCCTGCTAAGGCAACATGGGAGTTTCTCAAAGCTAAAAAGTGGAAAATTCTTGATTGGCCAAGCCAGTCACCTGATTTAAATCCAATTGAGTATACTTTCCAAATACTGATGAAGAAGCTTGGAGACAAGTCCCCGGAGCAAGCAGGAGTTGAAGGTGGCTGCAGTAGAGGCTTGACAAAACATTACCAGAGAAGACACTCAGGACCCGGTGATGTCTATGAATCACAGACTTCAAGCAGTCATTGTATGCAAGGCGTATGTAACAAAGTACTTAACATAACTAATATATCTACCATTTCTGTGTCCCAAACATTATGGTGCCCTGAAATGAGAGAAGCTGGAATAAAAAGTGTTTCAATTTCTACATTGTGAAAGTAAAAATGTATTGAAATATCTTTAAATTAAAGTCTGGATGTGCATATTAATCACACCTGAAATGTTTGATTTAAAATTTTAAACTGAGGAGGTGTGGGTGTGTTGGTATAAGGTTGGAGGTTATTCAAGGCACACAGTATATTTCTATGTTCATATACATTTGTAGTGATACATTTTGGGTGCATTTTTAATCTGCATTTCTGATCTGACTCTGATCATTTGCCGCCTGCTTTGAATTCATGTGATTTTTCTCTTGGTAACAGCTTAATGTTTGCTGTTTTCCTACTGCTTACTTGTGTCCTCTTCTGTTGTTCTCTGCTTTTCACTGCCTTTCCTCCCTCCCCTTTTCAGTTCATGTTCTCACTCACTCTTTCACCCCCACTTTCATCTTGCAACCACCCACTCCTACCTTATTCCTGTGCTACCAACCTATTTTTGATCTGTCTATTACCTCACTCCTTTTTCTTTCAATTTCCATCAGGAAGAAAGCAGGTTTGAGGCGTTGTATCCTGAACCACTCTCTGAAGAATCTATGTTGGTACATCCATCTGGATTGGAGAGGAAGACCCCACAAACACAAGCGCAGGTAGTGCTAAATATGTACAAGCACACCTTATCTTTTTGAAAGTCTAAAAGTCACACAATTAAAAAACAATCATAATTGTATTATTTGTATGACATTCATTTATGACATTCCTTCTGTCCTTTTGTTCCATTTGTATCAGCAGTCTACATTGGACAGCCAGGATATAGAGGAGAGGAGAATAACCAGTCGAGCCCTTAATCTTTTAGAGACACTTAAAGTAAGACATTACAGAACACATATGGTTAGAAATCACTGTTTCCTGGCCTGGCTATTATACAGATCAGGCCTGACATACTGAGCAACTGAAGGCAAAGACTTAAGGATAGAAGGATTAAGAGAAAATTAAAACATGTGGGTGGGAGACCCTGCCTCAGAGGACAGAAATGTAAAGCAATATTATATAGCAATATATGTTAACTTAAAATAATAGCTCCAAAATTATGACAGCTTTGTTATTGCCATTGAATGCACAGAACACCTGGAATCACTCTAAATTTGATTTCCCAATCTATTAAACCTGTCATGAGAAGTCCACATCACTTGCAGTACTACAAACTGCAAGTGTTATTGGTGGGATATAAATTAATCTCATGCCAAATATACAGTACATATACATATATACAGTCATGTGAAATAATTAGGACACCCCATTAAATGTTAAGTTCTTTGTTAATAAATGTCCATCTAATCTTGTTTTTATTTATCTTTGGAACAGAAAATCATTTAATTGCAGATAAATGACAAAAATTAACTTTGATTTATTCATAAAACAAAAGATCTCAACAAAAATGTGACCTCTGAGGAAAAGGACACCCTACCCTCTAATTCATGGGTGGACAATCAATTTTCCAGGGGGGCACATGAGAACCTAGGGCTGTTCTGGAGGGCTGGACCAATAGGCTAAACTCAGTTATGCTGAACTTTTTCATCTAAAGTGGTAAATTATGTGTTTTTTTATTAGCTGCTACTGGTAAGAGTGGGCATTACAATGAAGATGTGTAGCAATCGTCGAAAAATGCAAATATATACATTTTTAAACAACATTCACAAAATGTGTTAACTCCTGCATGGATTTGCAGTATTTAAAAAAACAACATTAAGTTAACAATACAAAAAGTAGAAGTTTATATGAAATATAAAAGTGGTGTTGCTGTTTGGTTTGTAGTCTTATTTGCTGCTTTCAGTTCTTTATTCTTACTCAGTAATAGAGATCTAGCCTGTGCTGATCTTGAACAAGTGCACTGAAGTCAGGCTGAATGTCTGAGGTGGATATGTGAAAGACAACTGACAGGTGGTGACCAGTGAGAGGATCTGTATCTGGATTTGTTCAGTTGCATCACTGAGAATGTTTGCTCACATATGTAGGTAGAACCAAAAAGAACCATCATTTTCTTACCTCCTCATGTGTGGAAGGTACTCCTCTTTGAGGGAAGAATCAAAATCCAGCTGTGATAATGACTTACAGCGCTCTGCCAGTAGTGTATCAGACTGCAAGTCAATGAGGTCAAACTGAACATCTCTGGGTGCATTATTCACACTGCAAGTGAAGGGAGAAGAAATCATGTGGATATTACACTCTCAGCTATTTTGAAGTCTTCAAATTGCCTTAAAACTTGACCATGCAGTGCCACTAACATGGATGAGGCACTCTGCTGATGGTGAGGCTTCTTTCAGTGTTGGCATGTGGGTGAGAAAGTTGCCCTTCAATTGGCTTGGAGGAAACTGCCATTTTCTCATGAAAGCCTTTACCAGGGTGTACTTTTAATGCGCAAAGAGGCCTTTCCCTTGAAGTACAGTCACATCAACAGCAAATGCAAGATCTGCCATACAGTCAACATCTGAGAGTTCTGGGATGCATCTGTCCTACTTCTTACAAAATCTTGAACCTTTGCCCTCAGGACCCATACTTTTCTAAACACTTTGCCCTGGCTGAGCCACCTGACCACTGTGTGGTAGCCTATGTCACCATGTCCAGTCTCATGCTTCTCCAAAGTGCATCACACTGATTCAATGCTCTTGCTCAAGTTAATTTTTTTTTACAACATAAATAACTTTTTTAGCATTGACACTTCCTG
This sequence comes from Lepidarchus adonis, assembly GCA_037576955.1. Taxonomy (NCBI): domain Eukaryota; kingdom Metazoa; phylum Chordata; class Actinopteri; order Characiformes; family Lepidarchidae; genus Lepidarchus; species Lepidarchus adonis. The sequence continues at coordinate 23,127,450 of JBBIGC010000104.1, forward strand.
AAATATAATAAAAAACCAACAAACATTTGTTCTGGGTTCATTTTAGTCCTGTTATCTAGATTTGGACAACCATCCGTTGTGACACCTGCCAGCCTGTCCCATTTCAGTCCCGGGTTGTCAAAACATGCCTTCACCTCTGTAAACAAATCACTCACCATTGTTGTCCCTTTCATTGACTGCATTGCTGTCAGCTCCTCTGTAATCTCAGTCTTTAGTTATCCAACGTACAGAGATGAGCAACTGCCCTGTATTACGGACATCACAACTCTAGACCAGAGCCAGCTTTATTTTGCAGCTGAAGCTGTAGATTTCTTGCAATGTCTTCAATTCTCATTGTTACAGTTCACCTGCATAGGGGCACATTCACAAATGCTTCTTTTATCTCTGGGCATATTAGTGCTGCAGAGTCCACCAAATGCTCTTTGATGAACTCCACATCAGAGAATGGCCACAATCTGGCCTTAAAGTTTCTCTTAAGTAAAGGTTTCCTCCTTGCACACCTCCCATGCAAGTTAAAGTTGTCCAGTCTCTTTCTGAATGAAGATGCATACACTTTCACATCAACAGTAGCAAGAGCCTGCTCTAGGTCCCGTTATGACGTTTTAGGGTTTTGGAGACTTCTTTTTATCATCTTGTGGTCTACTCTCTGGGTGAACTAGTTTGGACGGCTGGACTTGGGAGTTGGATGTTGGCAGTTGTTTTGGAAATCCTCCACTTGTAGACTTTTTTCCGAACAGTGGAATCGCTGATTGTAAATTATTTTTTCAATCCTTTGCCAGACTTATAAGTTACAACAATCTTCTTTCTGAAGGTCTCAGACAGCTCTTTTGGTATTTCCATGGTGTTCACACTCGCAGAAAGATTAAAAAAGAAAAATTGTAAAAAAAAAAATAAAATAAAATTTTTTTAAATAAAAACATTTGCATTGTGGCACTGTACAAAAGTTTGGGCGCCCTACATAATCAGTACTTAGTAACACCTCCTCTTGCAGATATCACAGCTTGCAAACGCTTTTTAAAGCTAAAACTCTTTCAGTTCTTGTACTTGGGATTTTCTCTCATTGTTCCTGCAAAAGTCTTTTAGTTCTGTAATATTCTTTGGTCGTATTGCATGCACAGTACTTTTAAGATCTACCCACAAATTTTCAATGAGGTTTAAATCAGGGAACTGTGATGGCCATTCCAAACCTTCAGCCATGGTGGAGTTTTTTTTTAAGATCATTGTCTTTTTGTAAAAGCCATCCTCTTTTCAGCTTCAACTTTTTTATCAATGGTGTGATGTTTGCTTCCAGAATTTGCTGGTATTTGGTGGAATCCACACTTCTATCCACCCGTGCAATGTTTCCTGTGTCACTGGCTGCAACACAACCCCAAAGCATGATAGATCCACCCCTGTGTTTAATGATTGGCAAGGTGTTATTTTCATGAAATGCTGCTCCTTTTTTTCTCCAAACATGACTTTGCTTATTGTGGCCAAACAGTTCTATTTTAACTTCATCAGTCCACAACACTTTTTTCCAAAAACATCAGGCTTCTGTAGATGTTCTGTTGCATATTTCTGAAGTTGGATTTTATGATGGGGATGCAGGTATGGTTTTATTCTGCTGACTCTTCCTTTAAGATCTTGTGGAGTGGTGCACCACCACTCCTGAGTCTGCTAAATCTTCTTGCATGTTTTTGCAGTCAAATGGGGATTTTGATTGTTCTTTCTGACCAGCATATGGGCAGTTTTTTTCGAGAGTTTTCTTGATCTTCCAGATATCATCTTGACCTCCACAGTTCCCATAAACTCCCATCTCTTAGTTACATTTCTCACTGTGGAAACTGCAAGTTGACAGTGCTTTGCTATCTTCTTGTAGCCTTCTCCTGCATTGTGGGCAACTTTCATTTTCAGAGTCTTACACAGATGCTTAGAGGAACCCATGGTTGTTGAGTGTCCACAAGTGTGTGCACAAGGTTTGAAGAGTCAGAGTATTTGTAAAGCTTTGAAATTGGCACCAGCTGACATTTACTAATGACACCTGTTGCCATGCATCAGATCTAACGAGCTGATTAAGGTCTGAAACCTTGTAAGAATAATCTAAGCGTTTGGAACTCTTGGGGTGCCCAAACGTTTGCACAGTTCCATATGTCTTTATGTTCTACTTTTGTTCAATTTATGGCATATAAAGTAACTATGCATCAGTGTTTACTGAAAATATTGTGCATTTTTTCTAGAGACATCTTTTCAATTACAAAATCACCAAAATCTGTTATCAAGGGGTGGCCAAACTTTTGCATAAGACTGTATGTGTGATTTGAGCCATTTTAATTGGAAATAAAGGTGGGGTGTCCTGATTTTATTCCTCACCAGAAATTGTGTTTTTGTAGAATTACATTTTACAGAAGATTTTGAAAAGTCTTTTGTTTAGTTTAGTTAACCTTGTTAGCTCGCCCCTATTGGTCCGGGCCAGAAATTTGGCGAGAGACGGGGTTAGCGAGCTATCGTAATAGGATAAATAACATGGAAGGAGATCTGTCCTGCAGCCTTTCATGGTGAGAGGCGGGTTTGGTGAGCTAACGGGGGTGGGTGTGTGTGTGTGTGTGTTTATAATTTATAATTATAATTTATAACTATTGTAGTCTGGATTGGTGCAGTATCTCATGGGCAGGTATGTGGGTGCTGTGCTGGAATAGTTGCTCCAGCAAACAATGAGCACTTTTTATTAGAACAGATGGGTAACCTTTACTGGACATCTTTGTATGTGCTAAAACACTCCTCTTCAGTCCAACTACATCTCTGCCATACTGTTTGTGTTTGTTTCCTCTAAAGTAAACAGAACATTTTCTCAACATTCTTAACATTTCCAAAGCCAGTATCAGACAACTTTTTTGAAAGGTTTTTCCATTGTCCATAAACCATTGGTAACAATTGTCTTAGTAAGAGGATGAATTGCTGATTTTAATATTTGTGTGTGTGGATTAATATGCGTACTAACAGTGATTGTCATGTGTTTGTTATACCAGAATCAGAACAGCAGTCCCAATGCCAGGTTCAGTTTTCATGATCTGTGTGAAAGAAGCAGCCGCTCCAAAGTGGCAGTCATGTTCTTCTGTCTGTTGGTGCTGAAGAAACAACATGCGCTCGACCTGCACCAGAGCACTTCCTACAGTGACATCATTGCCACACCTGGTCCCTGTTTTTACAAGCTTTAGGATGAATGATAGGAGTCAAACTAAATGTGTGGTTGTTTAAAATCAGCACTGTTTATGTCGAGGGCTTAACTGGGCTTTGAATGACTTTTGAAGACCTCTGCTAATGGTCAATTAGCATTATTTAGAAGATGATTATCTTTCTCTTTTTCAAGTATTGCACTTTACTGTTTCTCACATTTTTAGCATGGTGTCCTACCTTTGGTGAGTTATTAGCTTTGGTGATTCATGCAACTGGGCCACATCCTGACACCTGCAGAGCAAAATTAATTAGAACCTATGCTGATGCAATAAAATGGCTTTCTTTAGAATGAGCTGGTTTTGTGCCTCTTGTGAAAGAGACATGCATAAAATCCACTCAGTTCATAGTCAAATTTCTTGTTTGTTAGTTACTGAACATTTCAGGATAAGCATTGTGTTTGCATGTGTAATGTTGATAGTCCATGTATAGCTTGGATTTATTTGAAGTGTTTTCTTCAGTTCTTCTGAGTTGCACTACATGCATTTGAGTTCAAATGTTTAAAAAATGTTTTTTAAAAGTACATGTAAACTATGTAAACGTTGTGAGTTGTTTTTTAAATTATTTTTCTGAAATATGCATATTTGTACATTTTGGAAATACCGTTCATGGACTTACTATTGTGATTGTAGTGACGTTTGGTTAAATGCTGGTGAATCTGTGTATGAGTTATCTTTGAATGTAACAAACTAAGTCATTAATTTTTAATATCAGACTAAAAAAGACGGCGAGTGTTTAGGTGGCCTAAGACATGCCCTAAGTAACGATCTGTATTTTGATGGTCACTGTCTCTTTAAGGAGCATCACCACAGCGTCATGTTTTTCTCGCTATGTTGTAGGTGTTATTTATGCATATATGTACATTTTGTGTGTATGTTTAACTGCCTTTTACTGTGAAGTTGGATCAATAAAACCTGTGGAGGCAGAGTGAAAAAGCACATGTCGTCAGCATCCGTTTGTCTCCATGAAGCATCCCTGGAGCTCCGCCCCTTTAGTCCTCAGGCTCCACCCAAGTACTGAAGTCCGAACTCTGCTCAGTTCTGCGGGGAAGATGAATGACGGACCGGGACAGGACGAAAAGCTCAGATCCGTTAGCTGGTAAGGCTTTTGGTTCTCAATATTTTGGTTTTTGTTCCAGCTCGGTTAGGGCATCGACCGTGGGGGTGGCGCTTATCTAGGACACGCAGATGCTGTGGCTAACTGCATAGATCAGCAGGATGGTCTGCAGAGGTCTGTTGCAGTAGCTGTAGTGGATCACTGCTTGTAAAAGGGACACATTTTATGGACTCATGATTTTTACTCCGTTTGACCTGAGCAGGAATCCATAAACGGACTACAAAGCTGTCATTTGCCTTTCCGTGAAGAAGCAGCAGGCCTTCAGGCCGTGCGAGGTGGAGATTCCAGGAATTTTAGCCTACCTGCAGTGTCGGTCTTCTGACGTCATCACGTTTTCCGACAAGGTCGTCACTGCTGGAAATAACCACCGTCAAATCTCAAGATGTACATTAAGGATTCCCTGTCATTTCCCCTCAGTTTCCAGCACGATGCACAGTTTAAAATAGTTTAGCAGGTCTGTCTATCATAGTTTGGTGATTTCCCTGTTCAAACACACCTGGTTCAACTCACTTGTTCATTGTCAGGTGTAGTGAGTGAAAAGGGGAACTGCTAAACTCTTAAGTTTGTAGACCAAGGAGATACAACAGGTGGCCTGGCTGCAAGGCCATGATGCACACTGACCTCAGTGCCACATGGGCATGTACACATCAAAACTAGAACATGAAGCAGTGGAATACATTTAGTAATTTTCCTGTTCAAACACACCTGGTTCAACTCACCTATTCATTGTCAGGTGTAGTGAGTTATTAAGGGTCTCTCCTGTTTGCTGAAGTAGTCATCTGAGAAAACCTTATATTTTAGGCAACAGCCACATTAGGGAAGTCACAGCCCAGTCCAGAAGTAATGGATGGTGCACCATCAACCCAGAGAACACACTGCTTCAAAGCCCAAAGCTGGTTAGGATTTGTATAAATGTAGTTGTCACCTGATATTGCACATAGTTTTACTATATATATTTTGGTCGTTTTTAAATTGAAAGGATGTAAACAAAGTCTCTAGAAAATGGATAAAATGCACAATACAAACATTGATGCATGGTTTCCTTTATGTCATAAATTGAACAATGATTAAAAATAAAAATAAAAACAAAACAAGGTTTGGGCACCCTACATAATCAGTACTTAGTAACACCTCCTCTGGCAGATTTTACAGCTTTCAAACACTTTGTAGAGCTAGAAATCTTTCAGTTCTTGTACTTGGGATTTTCTCCCATTCTTCCAGCAAAAGTTTCTAATTCTGTAATATTCTTTGGTCCTCTTGCATGCACAGCTCTTTTAAGATTCATTAATGTTTAAGATTTCAATTATGTTTAAATCAGGGAAACCTTCAGCTTACTTCTCTTGAGGTCGTCCATGGTGGATTTAGATTTTGAGGTTTGTTTAGGATCATTGTCCTGTTTTAGAAGCTCATCCTCTTTTGAGTCTCTGCTTTTTACAGATGGTGTGAAGTTTGCTTCCAGAATTTGCTGGTATTTAGTGGAATCCATTCTTCCCTCCACCTATGCAATGTTTTCTGTTCCGCTTGCTGCAACACAAGCCCAGAGCATGATAGATCCACCTCCATGCTTAATGGTTGGAACGGTGTTCTTTTAATGAAATGATGCTCATTTTTTTCTCCAAACATGCCTTTGCTGATTGTGGCCAAACAGTTCTATTTTAACTTCATCAGTCCACAACACTTGTTTCCAAAACACATCAGGCTTCTGTAGATGTTCTGTTACATTCTTCCCATGTTGGATTTTATGATGGGGATGCAGATAAGGTTTCCTTCTGCTGACTGTTCCATGAAGGACAGTGGAATGCTACACAACCTGCTAAATCTTCCTGCAGGCTTATTGCAGTCATATGGGGATTGACAATGCTTTGCTATCTTCTTGTAGCCTTCTGCCGCATTGTGTGCAACAATAACTTTCATTTTCAGAGTCTTACACAGCTGCTTAGAGGAACCCATGGTTGTTGAGTGTCCACAAGTGTG
>JBBIGC010000104.1:23155676-23196019 GCA_037576955.1 Lepidarchus adonis
CACACACACACACACACACACACACACACACACACACACACACACACAGGAGACACTTTTACACAGAGACACATTTCCTCCACACAGTGAAAAGGGAAAAGATGCAAAGAGAGAAACTGAATTCATGGCTTTAGATGAGCAGCCAATCAGTGTAGAGAATACAGAGCTAGGATAAGCCCCTCCCCCTCCACACTACATTTCAGACCTAAAACAATCAGGACATGTTTAATTACCGGTATATGGGAGTAAAGGGGTAGCTAAATGAATAATGAAGTAGTTGTGTGAAATTCAGAATTAGAAATTTTAATGCTTTGGGAGTTTGGGGAGGTGGTTTACTAGGAGGTGACAGTCCGAAATCTTAAACAGTAGCTGTAGTTTTGGAACATGGAGTCCCAGAGCAGTCCTGCATTGTTGATGAACTGGCCAGTCGACTGAACCAGATGTTAAGTTACTGTTCTCACCTACACAGGTTCAGCAGCTATCTAAGATGGAAGTGGAAGATCTTCTGAGGAAGGGTGCATACGGTGCGCTCATGGACGAGGAGGACGAAGGCTCCAAGTTCTGCGAAGAGGACATTGATCAGATTTTGCAGCGCCGCACTCAGACCATCACCATTCAGTCTGAGGGCAAGGGCTCCACCTTCGCCAAGGTAAACAGGTGTCCTGTTTACAAACAGTCAGTCTGGAGGGCTGGTGTCCTGCACGGTTTGGTAGTTTCCCTTCTCAGAACACTCTCAGTAAACCAGGTGAGATGAACCAGGAGTGTCTGATGAAGGAAACCACCACACTGGCCCTCCAGGCCTGGAACTGGACACTCCTAACTTAATCAAAATAAACTATATGTCCAGAAGTTTGTTGACATCAGCGTTTCTTCTGATGTCAAGGGCGTTAACACAGAGACAGAGTCAAGGTCACTGTCTTTGTTCCTTCCAGTTCTACCAGGAGTTTTGTTAAAGCACAAGTAAAGGTTTTGGGATGAATTTTGACTAAAAGTAAGGATGCACGATGATCAAGACAACATCAGTATCGGCAGAGCTGTGGTGGCCTACTGGTTAGGTCCTCGTGATCAGAAGGTTGCTGGTTCAAATCCTAGCCTGGGCACCACTGAGAAAGCCTTGAACAAGATACCATTCTGCTAAACTGCTGCCCATGGCTCCAAATGTGGAGGGGTCAAAGATCACATTTCGTTGTGGTGGGATGGGGTGCGCTCACACTGACAAATAGTCACTTCCAGTGAATCTTCTAGCATCGTTTTCCTGAGACATTACTTTTATTACAACTGTTGTTGCAGCATGAAGTAGCTGAAACTAGGGATGCAATGTGGTATTGGATTAATATCAGATATTAACTCGAAAATAATATCTAATATAATTATATTATATAATATAATATTTTTTTATTTATTTTTGCACCAACTTGGGTACGAATTTACATGATATAGATAGATGATATACATAGATATTGGTATCGGCCTAAAAATTGGAAATCTGTGCATCCCTAAAAGTTACAGTTGATTTATATTGTCCGTTTATTCGTCCATTATCTGAGCTGCTTTCTGAGAGGGAGTACTGCAGCTTTTCTCAGTGCTCACAAATGACAAAGACAAGATCTTCATTTCATACACTTATTTTTTTACATTAGGATGACTTTTTCCAAAGTTCCTTCCTACTCCACTCAGAAATCCAGCTGTAAACCTCCGTGCCCCTGCCCAGTGTTTGAATCTGATAGACTAATGAACACAGTGGTTCAAAGCTTTTTCTCACAGCTGAGAATAATTTCCAGACTCTGTCAATAGCTGCTTCTAAATGCTGGAGTCTGATTGCTAACTACAAAGAAACACTGCATTTACACTGCATTACAACTGTGTACATTAATCAGCCATAGCATTAAGACCAACTGTCTAATAGTGAGCAGGACCCTCATGCTGCGGAATCATCTCTGACTGTGATTCTGACTGCGTTTCCTACATACACCAATGGGCCTTGGGTGCCCAGGTGTCCTTCCTTGAATCACTTTTGGGGAGGTACAAACTACTGCAGCCCTGGAATACGCCACAAGACCTGCTGGTCTGGAGAACAGCGTCCCCCCCATGCGTCCAGCACATCAACTGACCTGCTGCCTAATATATCCCACCCCCCTGGCAGGTGCCACTGTAATGGGATTTATGTATTTAATTATTCTATTTTTATGGAGATGATACAGGCCGTGTGTAATCAGTGGGCGCACCTTAAAGTGACTCATTAGAAGAGCTGTGTGGACGTTTTTGAACATATGGTGAACAGTGGGGTGAGCCTGTGGGCTCGAGTGTTTTTCTGTCTCAGTGTATCATCCGCTGGTGACTCACAGTCTGTTTAACTGTCTTTTGTGTTGGTTCTCAGGCCAGCTTCGTGTCGTCTGGAAACCGAACGGACATCTCTCTGGACGACCCCAACTTCTGGCAGAAATGGGCCAAAATCGCTGAGCTGGAGATCGACTCGAAGGCAGAGAAGGTAAAGACCAAATCTTTCCTCCCATTCTTCCTCTTGGTCTCGTCTTTCGTCTCTCGCCGTGTGAGTAAGATGTCTGCTGTGGCTGCCTTGGCCAAAAGCCAGAGACTCAGCCAACCGACGAGGCATCGGAACCGGGACAGGGACGGAGAAGAGGGGTTGATTTGAATATCTGGCTCTCGTTGCGGTCGAAGCAGATGGGCGGAATTAATGAAAAAACACGGTTGAGCTAAACAACTGCGGCGTGCGAGCGTACACAGGCGCCAGGGCCGAGCAGATATTTAAGGACAGAAAGTAGTTTTTATTGCTATTAAATTTGTTTTTGCATATTTTTAAGAACTTTGATACTTATTTTATGTGTGTGTGTGCGTGTGTGTGCGTGTGCGTGTGCGTGTGTGTGTGTGTGTGTGTGTGTGAGTGTGAGTGTGTGTGTGTGCACGTGTTTTAGTGTCATGGCAGCTTTCTAATTACACAAGGCAGCAAAACAATATTTTTGTAATGATCAGACACCACACCCACTTTTCATAATTAGTGTCTGATGCTGATCTCAGATCTGTGTTCAGTCTCATCAGCTTTGTGTGTGAGGAGTAATGTGAGTTTACACTGCACTCGCATCTACAATGTATCAGCACCAATGAAGGAAACTGTTCAACATCACAGATTCTCACACTGACTCCATCTACAGAACAGTGTCACGGTTTCTTCACAAACACTTACAGTCTGATCATCTTCTTCCTCTGGGTCTGATTATGGCCATACATCATCCAGCAGTAGTCGCATCATCCTCTCATTCCAGAAACCTTGGTAGCAAAGCTCCATTAACTGAACGTCCTGGTGAGAACTTCATCACAACTATACATACAGGAGAAAATACTAAACACAGATCTGAAATCAGCATGAGAACCCTTTGGAACATACAGAACCTAATCAGTGAGGAGAGTGGCCTGCTGACTTGTCATTTTCTAGAGAGGAGAACATTCTTTTTTTTATGATTTTTGTGATAAAAAATATGCTCTCAACAATTTTACAGAAGATTATTAAGAAGGAAACTCAAATAATAAATTAAAAAATCCTGAACTTTACTTAACATGGTTTATTTTTTACTCTAGTATAAGAATTTAAATATTCACATGAATTTAAATGCACAATACCATCACTTTTAAGCACTTCTGTTGTTCAGTTACTGAAGCAGATGTAGGAGGCACTGAGACTAAACATCTGCTTTTGTGGATATTGTAGTGACCTTGGCTCCAGGTGCAGTTCAGTCCAGTTTCAGCTGAAATACTCTCATTCTCCAAACCAGTTATCTGTTTTGGGTCACAGGGAAGATGGCACCGATCCCAGCTGACTATGGGCACGAGGCAGGGTTTACCCATGACAGGAGGCCAACCAATCACATTGCAACACAGAGAGATACAACCATTCACACACACACTCACACCTATGGGCAATTAAGAATTTATCTTAGAGGCATCAGAACTGGTACTTGGACTAGAAGTTTCCTTAACGTTGTTTTCAGTATCTTAAGCCAATGGACATGATTTCTTCAGCAGGAACATGGTGATAACATTGTGTGTTTGGGGCTTAGGTGAGGGGAATAAACATTCAGACCATGAGAAAGAAGGCTACAGTACAGGAGAACCCTGGAAAGAAACGGGAGAGTTGGCAGGACTGTCGAACACATGCTCTAACAGCATCCAATGTTGACAAACTGGGCAGGATCCTCCAGAATAGCATTAGTGCATTAGTGTCATGAAAAAAAGATCAGTGATATTTTTCATTAGCACCACATAGTAGTATTGTTGAAATAATGATGTTGGAGTTTAATTAAATATAAGTTAATTATTTATAAGTTTAATAATTTATCAAATTGAAGAAAAAATGCACATCTTGTACCGTGCCATGTACTGTACTGCGCTTGCCTAGTCTCCTATAGACCTGATGGTAATGGTCTACAGCTGCTACTTCTGTGCACATCGCGTTTAAATGAAAAGGAAGCAAACAGCTAAGGTCCCTGATGTCACATCTGGTTCAGATTATGTGTAGCTACAAGTTTGTCTAAAAGCTCAAAGTCATCTGCTGACCCATAAACTCCCATTTCTGGAAAACTTGGGAAATTTTGTCAAATGCTATAATTTGTAAATTCACTTGACCTTTTATTTAGCTGACGAAAGCACAAAGAAATAACCTTTAATGATTTGGCTGATTACCATGGCATCGGATACCTGCATACAATGGGTGAAATAAATTTTGAACATGTCATCAATTTTTCTAAGTAAATGTATTTCTAAAGGTGCTATTGACTTTTCTCACAAGATGGAACAATAATCTGATCCACACATGCAGAGAAATTAAACCATACATGTCCATACTTAAACAGGCCATGGCGGATGAGTGAATTACTTATTGTTTTCTTTGAAACAATTGTACCTGCTAATTCCAGACAAAAATGAAAAAAAAATTGTTTAAATGATGTTCTTTCCACTTCTGGATTATGGCCCCAACAATGCTCACTGCAACCTTCAGTAGTTTAGAGATTATTCTGGAACCAATGCCATTTTTTTTTTTACCATCATGAGATGTTTCTTTGTGTGACACTTTGGTAATGAGACGTCTTTTTATAGCCATCAGTTGGAACTGAACCAACTGATATTAATTTGAGTAACAGAATTGATTTCTAATTACTAATAGATTTCAGCTGCTTTCATGACTTTCCATGTCTTTCTTTTCTTCATGTGTTTAATACTGTTTCCCTGTGTCATTCCATTTTATTACACATAATTTAATGTATGGAGCTATGGTTTGAATTCTTAACATGTGTGGACTGGATGGTTGTTACTGAGATCAGGTGAGAATTTCATGTCAATAGCAACTTTAGAAATATATTTACTTCAAGCAAGAATGGGCAAAAATGACAATGAATTGAAGCAGATCATTTCCCTAGTTCCCAGATGATTAAACATTGTAAATGAAAGAATAGGTGTATGTAACACAGCATTGTAAACATGCCTCTGTCTCAGTTTTTTACTTGGTTTATGTGGCATTTTTCAGAACAGTGTAACATTTTTCTGGGTGTGTTATTGGCTTCACATTTAAAAAAAATGGTTAATACAGGGGGTTCTTGAGTTACTTCGGTGTTCTGTTCCTCCGAAGACAATGTAACACAAATTTCACAAAGTTGGAACTCATGCATGTATGACGGTGTATATTTATTAAATATGAACTAGTAGCTGCATTTAGCTAACACTAGTCTCTCTCGTAGGCCTTTGTTGTGGGATGTGGCATGTTTTATGGAGAGCAATGCATTGTGGTCTATATAGGAAAACAAGTGGGTAATACGGGTGGAAAAGAGGTGGAAAGAGAGTTACTTTCTGAGATTTGTAGTTTGTTAGCGGCTTGACCGCAGGTAAAATAAACACATGGATCACATCCACAGCAGTAATGAAGTCAAACAGTTCCTGATCTGATTTAGGCTTACACAAACGAAAGAGCGAATAGCACAACACCCGTCTTGTATAGCGCCGTTTTGTATAACTTTGTTTTTTATGACGCAAATGGCATGAAAATTACACTTAGGCTGGTCAATGAAAACAGTGAAAATTTTTTGTTTATTGAAAAAAGGAAATATTCTGTTTTATATTAAATTTTACAAACATTTTGAAATGGAGTTTGTAAAAAGAACACACACAGTTGTTTTAGCCATTTATAACTTCCCTGTTCAGAATTGCAATTGTCGTGATAACATTTCTGATGGGATGGTGTATATTGGTTCTGTGCTGTAGTTATTTCTCTCAGTGGTCCAGGTGCTGATATAAACTGAATGTATCTCCACAGTTATGATTGATGGTTTGTGAAGTAATGTGGCATTTCATAAGATTTTCTAAGCTCCAGTTATTTGACTGTACATTAGTCTTGTGGGCTGTAGTCTGTAAGTGCACATTTAACGCTGGAGAAACATGCATTCAGACACTAAAAGTTGTGTAAGTTTGGTGTAAAGGCACTAAAGTCACATACGAAATCAGATAAGCATCTAATCAGCTAAAATTATCCAGAAAGCACACAGGCCCTTATGCAGTTTTTCCAGGGACTAGGTCTAAACATAACCGTCTTCACTTTTCTTAAGGAGATAAATGTGAATACTTCATTTTGTCAGTAATTCAAGGACTCAGTTTTCTTTTAGATCCTTTCTATGTTTGTGGATATGAAATTGGTCTTAAATCTCATTCATGAAAGTCCTAAAAAGGTCATTAAAAGTCTTCCATTGAACTAAACCCTGATAACTTGTCTTCTGTAGGAGAGTCTGGTAATCGATACGCCTCGTGTGAGAAAGCAAACACGTCATTACAACTCCTTTGAGGACGATGAACTGATGGAGTTCTCTGAACTGGACAGTGACTCGGAGGAGCGCCCCTGTCGCTCGCGCCGCTTTGGTGACCGCAGTCGGCGATATCTCCGAGCAGAGTGCTTCAGAGTGGAGAAGAACCTGCTCATATTTGGGTCTGTATCTCACATGCTTGCTTTCCTAGCACCTTGTAAAGTTTGTAATGAGAAAGTCAAGCTGATATCTGCAGCTTGACAGCCATAACACTAACACCACTGATGGGTATAGTGAATATTTGAAAACAGGTTTTGCTAGGGGATCAAATACATATTTCACCCAATTAAATGCAAATAATATATTTTATATAATGTGATTTTCTGAATTTTCTTTTTGATATTCTATCTCTCTACCATTAAAATTATAAACTGTTAATTTCTTTGTCCGTGGGCAAACTTACAAACTCAGTGAGGGGTCAAATAATTATTTCCTCCACTGTATGCACACATTAAGCAGTGGGCAGCTATCAACACCACCCAGGGAAGAGTTTAGTGGGACAGTACCTTATCTCAGTGGTACCTCAGTGGTGCCTGGGCTGGCACTTGAACCTGCAACTTTCCATTTCCACCACTGCCCACATTGATTCATTACAGTGGCGGGGGGGGTGGATATATTATGCAGCATGTGCACAGTTATTTCTTGAAGTTGATATGCTGGAGGCAGGAGTATAAGGATCTGATGGAGCATCTCCAGAACAGCAGTCTTGTGGAGTGCTCTAGGTTTTATGTCATTCGCACCTTCCAAAAGCGATGCAAGAACTGCTGAACCTGTGGCAGAATCATGGGCACCTAAGGCTCACTGATCAACATGGGGAGTGAAGGCTAGTCTGGTCTACTACCAAAGAGGAGCTCCTGTTGTACAAAAGGTGTCAGAACATACAGTGAAACCACAGACAGAGCTGTTTCAGCAGCATGAGGGGGAGATGCTCAGTAGGCAGGTGGTCTTAATGTTATGGCGGATAGGGGTATACTAAGGTGGTAGAACAGCTTTTTAAATATTGTAACTTCAGTGGATTTTCCTCTTTTGCATTCACGAGGAAATCCGTACAGATTGTTCAATTCATACCGGACGGGTGATTCAGACACTGTATTTCTGTCCTGTGTGTTTAGGTGGGGCCGGTGGAAGGACATTCTGAATCATGGACGTTTTAAGTGGCACCTCACAGAGAGGGATATGGAGGTGCTGTGCAGAGCGCTGCTCGCCTACTGTGTCCGTCATTACAAAGGAGACGACAAGATCAAGAGCTTCATCTGGGACTTAATCACACCCACCAAGGACGGGCACAACGAAGCTCTGCAGAACCACTCCGGTAACTGTCCATGTTTTCCCTTTCACTGAACACTGCAGTTTGCTTTATTGAATGTAGTTTTTGGGTTTGAGTCAATGAAACATCTGAGGGGAACTGCTAGGCAGGAGAAAGGTTCTAATGAACATCGCTCTAATGCAAGAATCCCTGTATCCTGCACACCCACTACACCTGGTAATAAAGCAGGTGTGTTATCTGGGGAAATCACCAACTCAGCTGGACACCAGGAAATTGGGCACCCATGCTGTAAATGAGGGAAAACCTTGAGGAAGGTATCATCCCTTCTCACCAGCTATGATACAAGTCACCTTCCACTGTGTTTACAATGACTTTATTTTATAATGATTTTATTTTTGTGCTGATTCTGAGTATTTCCCACTCGCACCTGCTACAAACTGCTACACCTGCTACCAGATCATTCATCATTGAGGCCTTCTTCTTCTACCCGCCCCAGACTAGGTCAACCACCATGGACCATCTTCCTGTACTTCACGCTTTATATGCATGTGTCTATACGCTTCTGAATCCTTTTTCTTTCGGGTGTTATTGTTCTCCGGTGTTAATCATACGAGGATGGGTTCCAACTTCCGGGCCTTGGTTCCTAACTGATTTGCCCCATTTTTTCTAGCTAATGAGTCATGAGTCATGCTGCCCCTCGACCAGATCATCCATCATTGGGGCCTCCTGCTCCCCTGTCCCAGCTACCACGGACATGCTAATGTTTTTCATATGCTTCATATGCATATGCTGGATATATTGCTCCAAGCTATAGGCTCTTAGCCGACTCCATTTATAGAAACTAGAGACTCTTCTTTATTACAGGGGATCCTCGAGTTATGTCAGGGTTAAGTTCGTCCAAACGCGACGTAACCCGAATTTCAGACTTAAGCACTGTGTTTTAATTAACAGGAGCAACATGAATGAGTAACATATTACAGTAAAGCATTTACGAAACGTGGCTCTTGATAGAAATGCTGTTTTTAATGCTTCAGCATTCACCACAGCAGTAAATGCATTGAAGAGGACACTTAACACACAATTAACAATTAACCCCCCATCTCACCCACCAATCCACACAAACTCTTATTCAACACTTAACGATGAATAAAACATAAATATCTCAGCAAAAACTGCGCATTGCCCAGCCATGTCTTTCTCCAATTCCTGCGCGCACACACACACACACACACACACACACACTGCATGCAGCTCAGTTCATGGAAGCCCTGTATGATCATAAAGCATTTAATAGGTGTTCAACTGCATTCCACGATCGTATATGACAGTAAATACACAAATGTAAAAAAAATAATAAAAAAAAATAAATTGGAGACAGCGATGTAACAACAAATTTCCGTAAGTCAAGTGTGTTGTAAGTTGAGGACTCCCTGTATTGCTGTCCGGTTTCAACCAGAGGAGGATGGGTTCCTGAGTTATGGCTACTCCAAAGATTTCTTGCTCCAGCTTAGGGAGTTTTTTCTCACATCTCTCGCTCAATAGGGCCTCAGACCTGGATTCTGTAAAGGCATAAATCTGCTGTAAAAAGGCAAAAGTTACAACAAAGCGTCTGTTTGCCTTTTCCTACCAAGGGGAGTGTTGACATGACATTTCCATATGTTCAAACATCCAGAGTTTGTGTCTTTGCAGGACTGTCTGCCCCTGTTCCCCGGGGTCGTAAGGGTAAGAAGTTGAAGAACCAGCTGAGTCCTCCTGAGCTGAAGAATGCAGACTGGCTGGTCCACTGTAACCCAGAGGTGGTGCTCCAGGATGACAGCTACAAGAAACACCTCAAACAGCATTGTAACAAGTGAGACTCTCTAGAGATAACTCTTTGTTTGCTTCACAGCTGCGAGAGTTGAAAACCTTTTATACATTAGACATCTGTCTGCTGGGGCTTTTGTAGAGCGTGTGTGTGGGTTTGTTTGTGACACTGCAAAGCACTTGGGCACTTAATCAGCTTTTCATGTCAGATATTAAAGGGTTGCAGAAGAGAGGAAGCTTGTAGGAAGGAAGGTTGTAGATGCACGATGCAGAACGAAGAAATCTGCCATTACGTACTGATATGCTTATCTCAGCAGAGTACAGCTTCATCCAGATGAAGGTTAGTGCTAAAGTAATGATGTACACACCACTGATGTACAGGCACATGTTGTAGAGGTTACACCCACCGAGTAGCCTTACTTCATGCTTTGAACAAAACAATGGTTTGTCTGGAAGAAAACGACTTTCACTTACTCTCACTTTAATCATTAATTAATTGCGTGGATTTTTTGACAGAACTGTAGGTGGCAGTACTGAGCATCGTTAACGTCAGTATACATTAAATTTCTTGCAGAAAGCGATTTTCTTCTAACTTCTTTACTTGAGGAAGAGGAGGATGAAGAAGCTCTGCTTATGTTTGTCCATGTTTGCTGTGTCCACGTCTAATCGAGCCTCAACCAATCATAGGATGTCGAATGCCAACCAATCACAGACGATCTGGCAATAACCGATAATAGGAAATCTGTCTAAATCAGAAGAGCTGCTGTGGGATTGACTATAGATTTAACAAGAAGTGAGAACAGTCTACAGTTTACAGTCAATTCAGTGGGAAAAAAATGCTATATTAGCATGATATTATATTGATACGGTTGTGCTGATTATTGATAACTATGTATTTTATTAATGTAAATTATATTTGTAATTATATTTATTTAAGTACATATGTTTACTGAAGTCTACTAGATGGCGTAAGATCTTGTTTTCCTCTTGCATTATTGCAGACATCTGAAAGGAAGTTGCCATGACGTTTGAATTTAGGTCAAAGAATCTCAATAATATTGTAGCGGAGAGAGAACCACCGAATGACACACTCGCCCACAAGTTATGCTTTTGAACCAGTCAAGGTGGCCAAAGTACTCCAAACCTGGCTTACCAGACACCTCAGGCCCAAACACTAAATCCACCGGCGTGCGCAGCTCACGCCCGAACATTAACGCTGGGAGTGGACTGGGTGGATTCATTGACCGCTGTGCAATACGACCACAGCACCAAGGACAAATGCTGATCCCAGTCCCGTTGGTGCTGTGAAGTCAATATGCTCTTAAATTAAACTTATTGAAATCTGCAGAAGCCCCACTTTGTTTGTTTGTTCTGCTTACAGATTGTTCTGTAGTTTTATATATATATATATATATATATATATATATATATATGTTTATTTATACAGGGTGTTGCTGAGGGTGCGAATGCTGTATTACCTGAAGGCGGAGGTGCTCGGTGAGGCTGCCAGTCAGGCTCTAGAAGGGGTTTCAGCCAGGTAGGACTTTCACCACCATGCATCTTACCTTGTGTTAGACATTATTTTTGAATACAGTTTTGCAATTTTTAAATGTTTTAAGAAAAATCAATAAATAAAAAGTTTTAATTAGTGCAAATAACCTGACATCATATTGACAGTCAATAGTAAAGTGCTTCACTTCGCGTTAGAAATAAAAAAACTCTGCATTTCTTAACAACATTTTCTCATACAGTTAATCCGTGTCCAGTCCAGTCCAGCTGTGGTTGTCATGTGGTAGTGGCTTATAGTGGTTATACTGTACAAGTACAACAAGCAGTGAAGATTGGAGACTAGGTTTTAAAAGAACTAAATTATGTTAGAAAAAAGACAAAATAAAGTAGAAATAAATAGAATGGTAAGCAGATCTAGATCTATTGTAGTTAGCACAATCCCTTAATTCCTGAGATTTATGATGTGAGGTGTCCTCCATGATGATTCCAGCGTTACCTATGGGGTGAGAGTTGGGTTTGGTTGGGTGGGCACCGTCCTTCACTGATGTTTCGATAGTAACCCCACTACACCTCCAGAGGGCTCATGGGCAACACCTGACGTCCCAGGTGTGCCCCCCTCTGCTTTCAACCCTTCTACCCCACTGAAATGATGTTTGAGCCCAGGCATTATCACGCCTCTTGATCCACAGCCATCGGCTCATCTGCTCTACTGTTTCTGATTTGATGGCCTGGCGTTGGGCTTGGCCTCGGATCCCAAGATCCCTTAATTGCCTGATAATTGACTTACCCACGAAGCCTCTGCATCAGACCTCAACTGGGTATATCTTCGCTTTCTAACCGCACTGAATAGCATCTGCTGCTCGTTCCGTGTACTTAATGCAAGCAGTTACATCGGTCCAAGATGCAAACACCGGGAAATGTTGATAAATACTCCTGACAGAATACAGCGACACGTATAAGAGAACTGTAAATGGAGGGGAATCACAGATACAGATGTGCAGAGTAAAGTGCAGGTGTGCACTGGTTTGTAGAGTTATGAAGTGCACAGATAGGTCTTCAGTGTGTGAGGTGACAACAACTGGCCCTGTGTCTTAATAATAAAATGTGTGTTACAGCAAACTGGAGGTGGCCCTGCCCGACATCGACTACATTGAAATCCCCACGACTTGGTGGGACGCAGATGCAGATAAGTCTCTGCTGATTGGAGTGCACAAACACGGTGGGTTTAACTACTGCAGAGGTTTTCACAGTGATCCATTGCTGGTGTTGACTCATGTCTGACATGTGTGCAGGGTACGAACGCTACAATGCCATGCGTGCAGACCCTCAGCTCTGTTTCCTAGAGCGAGTGGGCATGCCCGACGTCTCTGCACTTTCAGCAGAGCAGGCTGGGGCTGAGGGGGTGACTGATGCTCCTGACAGGTAAGATGTACTTGATGGCCGAACCAGAGGCTATAACAGCTGGACTCATGTAAGTTAATGTTATTTCTGTGAAGCCAAATCATCCTTTCTAATTACTCAGCGGGTGCCATGTCTTTCCAGCCTTCCTTTCTTCATGGGCAACACATTTTCCCAGTGTCATTCCATTTTATTACACATAAATTAATGTATGGATGTCTATAGTTTGATTTCTCTACATGTGTTGATTGGATGGTTTCATGTCAATAGCACCTTCAGAAATATATTTACTAAAAAAATAAAAAATCTATGAATATATTTGTAACGGTGCTATGTACGTGATATTTCTGTGTGTGTATATATCAAATTATAATTATAATATAATTTCCAACATATAAAACCATTCCAGAATGCTGTTATGTTTTAATATTATTTTTTTATAATTATATGTCATAACTGTATGTTTATACACAAATTTAAAAAAAACAAACGTTTGTAGACCTCCAGCATTGAGGTGTAGTTTGTCCTCAGTCTTCTGGAAAGGCTTTTTATGTTGGAACATTGCTGTGAGGATTTGATTGCAGCCTTGAGAGCATTAGTGAGGTCAGGTACTGATGTTGGACGACTAGTTCTGGATCATAAACTAAACTCCAGCTCACCTCACTGGATAAAGTCACTCCGGAGAATACTGTTCCCCTGCTTCACATCCCAGTGCAGATGGACATGATGACTCCAAAGTTTTATTTTTTGCTTTTTTGTGCATCGACAGTCATGGCAGTCCATCTGTTCACTAAGAACTGCTTCCTCTTCTTGTCTACCATGACCGGATCATCCATCATTAGGGCCTCCTGCTCATTTCTCTCAGACTAGTACAACTACCATGGACCAGCTCCCTGTACTTTTTGCTGGATCTGTCGCTCCAAGCTATAGACTCTAGTTCCCATCTCTAGAAACTGAGACTGTTTTCTTTTCTTTTGGTTGTTGACCAGAGGAGGACGGGTTTCTGATTCATGGTTCATCGCAAGGTTTCAGTTTAGAGTTTTTCCTCACAGTTCGTTAGGAGCTTGGACCCGGTTTCTGTAGAGCTGCTTTAATGAGAAAATAATTTTTAAAAAGTACTATAGAAATAAAATGGACTTGACAATAGAGATGTGTGAATGTCTAAGCAGATGATTTACTTTTTAGATGGGTCGTCTGCATACTTGCACACTTTATTTGAATATTTAAATTTATTATAGTATTACTCTTTCTCAGCGTGAGCAAGAGTGACGATGTAAAAGAAGAAGTAGACTCCAAACCAGAGGACATAGAGGAGAAAGAAGAGAGAAAGGTGAAACTCAAGTCAGATTAATGAGAGTTTTGGGCAAAACATATACAACATGGCATAAGTGGAGTAACTGTAATGTTCAAACTGTTTCTCTGAAAGGAGGAGGAAAGCCCCTGCCCAGAGGAAACAGTGAAACAGGACGGCGCTGTGGGAGGTGGGTCTGACTTATCTGCAAGGAATATTTTATCAGTCAGCCATAACATTAACACCACTGGCAGGTGAAGTGAGTAATAGATATAGTGTAGATATTTCATTACAGTGGCACCTGTCAGGAGGGTGAAATATACATTGCTGTGAAAAAGTATGTTGCCTCTTCCTGATTTTTTTATGGTTTTTTTGCACATTTGTCATACTTCCATGTTTCAGGTTGTCAATCAAATGTTAATACCATATTTCCCCAACAATACACTGTGGCTTATAAATGAGTTTGCAAACCTGGTGTTGGGTGCAGCTTGTTTAAATTGGGCGTCCTATCTACAAACATGAAAACACATTCAGTAAAAGTGTAATTCAGTACTTATAATTAATCATTTAATTCAGAATTTAAATGTACTGTTTACTGCAGCAATTAACACTTCGAAAAGCAACACAAAGTAAAGATAGATCAGTGACGATGTTCTGCCCCATCCAGACTATTTTTTTGCCCTTTGCTACATTACATCACATCCTAGTGTAGAATAGAAGCTGGAAAAAGCTCCATTTACACAAATAAAAGGAACAAGTTTATTGTTGGATGGGAAAAGATGAGTTTTTAATTTTCATTTAAAAGACTGGAGGGTGGGGCTACTGTAGTACAGCGCTGTCAATCATCCGTCTACATGTAAATTCTTCAGTATAAAATTAGCAGATTTAGGCTTGGGCTTAACTTTCTCCAAATCAGATCTGTAAACGTCCTAAATTGCGACCTGTGCTGCTTTGCTGTTGCTGATGTTGTACATGCGTTCATCACCGGTGTCGGTCTTGGATTTTGCAGACATTGCTTCAAGAAAGCAACAACCAGGAGCTTAAATTCTGCAGCGTAGTTCTTGCGTTGATATCGATAAGTTCCAAATTTGATCAGTTTAATTATTTAAGCTCAACTACAGTATAATGTCAGTGGTATTGAGCTGCAAAGACTCCAGGGGTGAAATTAGATTCTTCTACTTCAGATCAGTAAATTCAGTAACACTGCAGCTAATAACATGGAGCGATTTATCTTAGAGTTTTAAACATAAATGAGGATTTTCTGCAGTTTAAAGAATGAGGCCTATAATGTGGGCTTTTAATTGGGGAAATATGGTAATTGACATATAAATAACTCGAGTGAATACAAAATGGCATTTTTAAATATTTGTTTGTTATTATGAAGGGAAAAAATGTATCCAAACCTACTTGGCCATATGTGAAAATGTGATTGCCATTGGTCAGTCATGAATGAACTGCGATCAACCACATTTTTGGGTAAAGCTGAGTTCAATCTCACTAGCCACACCCGGGCCTGATTAATGCCAGACTTGTTCAATCCCTGAAACAGAACCAGGCAAAGTGCAGTAGGTGAAAAGATCTCAAAAATCTACATATCACACCACAATATGAAAAATCTCGGATACATATGAGAAATAGTCATTGACCTATATCAGTGTGGAAGTTATGGTGCCAGTTCCCAGAGGCATTGGGAATCCAATTAATTATCCAACTGGAGACGTTATCCACAAAGGGTGAGAACTGGAAACATTGGTTAAACTGGTGTTTCAGGTATGCAATAGTTAGTACCTACCAAAGTGATCCAACTGGTAAACTTGCGAAATGGGTGCCCAAGGCTCACTGAGGAGATTCTGTTTGCTCCTGCACCACAATCGGAGCTGTTTTGGCTGCATGCAGGAAACCTACACAATATTAACTGGGTAGTTTTAATGTTATGGCTGATCTGTAGAAAAATCTAGCTCTTTGTGACCTTATTATACTCTCCTGACTCTCCTGACATTCACATTCTCCTGATGTTCACATGTATCTTGCATGGCCAAAGGGTCAGCATGTTCATTACTGTGCTTTGTAGAGTCTCTTCCAGATGGACAGGCTCAGGAGGTGGTGGAGCATGGACGTGCATTGTGGCCAGCGGGTTCCACACTCACGGCAAGATTACGGCGCCTTATCACCGCGTATCAGCGTTATACACGCCGCGAGCCACTCCGTCACGACTTCCTGATGCACGAGGGTATTGGGCCTGTTGCCTGGCAACTGGGCGATGACCTACGGCGCTGCACAACTGAACCTGATCCGCTCTTCCTGGAGTGGCAGAAGAGGTGAGTCAGTGATGTAAAAGAGTTGCCTGAACTGTATTTTGCACTTTACATCAAAGGGAGCATTACAGGAAGTCTGATTAAGGCCTAAAAGGCATTTTTGTATAAAAGCAGTGTTTAACATGTTATACAGACCAAGGTTATTATTGTTATTAACAAAATAATGGTAACTAAAAGTAAAAAACATTTTCGTTAACTGAAAAAAAAAAAAACTAACTGAACCTGTAATAAGTATTCACAAAACAAACTAAAATTAACTGAATTTAAAGAGAAAATGTGCTTAGTTTTTGTTTGTGTCTCGTGCATTAGTATGAAGTCTAGTTTCCGGTTGTTTCTTTTTTCTTGCTGTGAGGCATTGTGCCAGCAGATGGCAGTAGGTCAGTCAAGTCATCTATGTTGCCGCGGTTCGTCCACACCTAGCGTCATGTCGGGGTAAAGCGCCAGAGTCTAATTAGGGTTTATTTTGAATATGATCTAAGATTTTAGATCAAATCTTGTAGTGGAATGAGATAAAATATGTGGGACATTATTAAAGGGGAAAAATCCCACAAACCTTAAAGTTCACTTTAAAAGCCGCACAAGACTGAGAAGGTAAAGCAGCATGTGCAACCATCACCCACGGGATCAGAAGGGAGCCTCAGCGAGATATGTCCTGAAACAACCTCACAAAAAACAAGAATGCAGTGCTTTACAACTAAAACTAAAACTAAACTGAAACTAAGCCTTTTCAGAAAAATAAAAACTAAACTAGCAAATGATTTTTAAAAAATTAATTAAATAAAACGAAAACTGCAAAACTATTAAAACCTTGATACAGACACTGTCGCCTCACAGCAAGAATGTCCTGGGTTCGATCCCAGAGTCTCAGGTGTCTTTCTGTGTGGCGTGCACAAGCTCTCCTTGTGTTTGTGTAGATTTCCTCCGGGTTCTCTGGTTTCCTCCTACCATAAAAAGGCTTAGGTTGACTGGTTGCTCTAAACTGCACATAGATGTGAGTGTGTGTGAATGGTTGTGTCTCTGTATTGTCCTGTGATGGACTGACCCCCTGTCAGCTGGAATTATACATTTAAATTTGCATTACAATCAAAATCATTTTAAGGAAAATCTTCATCATAAGCCAATAAAAAGACAACAGTGATGCACTGCCTGCCAAATTTTGAGCCCACGTTTGTTTAAACAGTGAAAACTTAAATCTGTGATTACTAATCTTCCCATTTCTCATGTTCCCCATATGCACCAGCTCACTGCTGCCCTTTTCACTGAGCATCTGCTAGAACTGCTTAAAATTATGCAGGACATTATTAGTAACCAGGGAACCATGAACAAAATATCAGTATTGCGATTCTACAGCTACATATTGCAATTGCAATATTTCTTCAACATCTTAAGCCAGGGGTGTCAAACTCAAATACACAGTGGGCCAAAGTTTAAACCTTGGACAAAGTCGCGGGCCAACATTGATATTTATTGAAAAAATATCCACAGGCTAACAATACATTTTAAATAAAATAGCAAGCATAAATCAATAAACTAATAATAATATCTTGCTTGATTATGCTTGATTATTCCTGTACCTGGAAGTTGCTTTGGACAAAAGCGTCAGCCAAATGAGTAAATGTAAATATACGTAAATATATGTAAGTAATATCCTTCCATGAGAATGCCATCATTCAAGCCCAAGTCTTGGAGAAGCAAGAAAAAGTGTAAAAAAAACAAACAAAAAAAAACATTAATTATAGCTCAGTTTGCTACACACTGATCTACTCTGTGTCCAAACCAGATACCTGGCATCTCTTCTTGGACGCTAGTTTATCCATGTTTCACATATTCTGCCTCCCACCTGTCCAGAAAGCTCCTGTATTCTGTTTTTCCTTTTGCCATTTTTGCGGAGTAGCACAGTGCCAGTATTAGCATAAGGTCACTATAACAACGGTCAGCAGAGGAGAGGTTTATGGGTCCTGTCCTGATCGACGCGCAGAGCATTCTGGGGTTTGTAGTTATTGTGTCGTGCTGCACTCCGCAGTAGTATTGGCAATACATGTGCTATAAAATACCAATGGGCAACTCTAGTAGTCATGCGATATTATCTCGTGGGCCAAATAAAATTACACTGCGGGGCAAATAAAATTACACTGCGGTCAAAATAAAATTACACTGCCAGAGTTTGACACCTGTATTTTAAAGGGTTCATATCACATTTCCCAAATTAGAAACTATGTAAGTTTTGTTAAGCTTTAGAAGTCCATATAGGGAAGCTAATCTTTAAACTGCCTGCTTTCAAATCACCATTTCTGTGAGGTCACACAACCAACACATCTACATTAAGCTCCTTTTTTATCCTAGCCCTGCCTCTTCATATGGAAGTTCTAAGAAGATCTGTGATTGGTTGGAGGCTCACTTGCATATTGCAACCCTCTGATATCAGTGTTGCCGTGACTGATATTGCGATAACGATTTACGGACAATATATTGTGCAGCCATATTAGTAAAATGTATAAAGCCTTTATAAGGGTAGTAGTTTGGGATGTCCCAATCAGGAATATGAGTAATTTATTATTGAGTATCTGATACCGATACCGAGTATTATAATTTTTGTTTCAGATTAAAATGTTTCTGCACTGCTAACATTTTAACAGCCACAAAGCTCCCCATTTTCAGCACCTGTGTGACGAATGACATAAACAGAGGATTGGGTTTAGGCTTGTTCATGCCAGATACTGATCTTTGGGATCAGATTGGGACATCCCTAATAGTAACAGTATATAACACAGACACAGGAGGAAGTAGATAAACACTTCTCAGTGTCAGAAATCACAGCTCAGGTTTAGTGAATCGCTTTTTTCAAAGCAGAAGGCAGAGTACAAACGTTAAACTGGCTTTGCCTTAAGATACATAAGAGATTTTCTGTTAAATTCGCAGACAGAGCTCCCCTGGCGTCACAGCACGACTGTTGTGTCGGAGTAAACATATAACATTCATGGCAGAAGCTCAGCATCTCTAAAGAGAGCATGGGTAAACAGGTGCGCTGACTGGGCTTAATTCTGTTTAAAAAAAAAACACACATTTATTTCACTCTACACTGTCAGAAAAATGTGTGTCGTCCCTGTTTTTTGTGTGGATGGGCAAAATGTGAATCTGCCTACTTTCAGTCGTTACAGCTTACAGATTGCTTTCCTCCGCATTTAATGACTTATTTCTGTGGTTTGAGTCATTTTCTTCACCATAATGATGATTTCAGGACCACTTAAGCAAGATAATTAGATTTTTTAGCCATGCGGCTTCCTTTGCACACCCCCAAGAAATGCACCCCAAAGTAGTGTCACCCATGATAACATTGACTATCTAGTTATTCCTTTACAGTGGAACCTGTCAGGGATGTGGGGTATATTAGGCAGCAAGTGAACAGTCAGTTCTTGAAGGCGATTCACCACAAGCAGGAGTGTAAGGATCTGAGCCACTTTGACAAGTGTCTTATTATGTCTTGTGGAGTGTTTCAGGTCTAGTTAGTAACTACCAAAGTGAACCGGTGACACCCGTGGCTCACTGATGCATGTGGGGAGTGTAGCTCATATGGTCTGATCCCAAAGAGGAGCTCCCATTTTCTCCAGCTGCATGAGGGGGACCTGCATGATATTAATAATTAATATTAACACCACTATAGGTGATAGGGATGGGCGATATAGACTTAAAATTATATCACAGTATTTTATGGAATATTTTTGGAACTAATGACAATATAAACATTTTATCCAGAACAGTAATTCTGCCAATCACATAATAAATAAAAAAAATTAAAAAAACATAAAAAAAACACTTGGACCCTGTTCCAGATTCCACTCTTGGTCATTTGTAATTACCAGTAGTTACTGAAGTATGGATTCAACACCTATAGTCATATAGAGTGAAATGAATATAATGTGACTGTAGAGGTGGGTGATATCACACTGCAATATGAATTTTCCATGATTTACAATGTCACTATATGCATTTTTCTATCATCTTTTAAGATGAAACAAATGAGTCCTAGCAATGCCACATTTAAAAATATAAATAAAAAAAACAATTATTAGTAGAAATTATTTTTATACAGTGTTTCTCAAACTACAGTACCATATTCACTAAAGCGAGACTAATGTTGCTCTATTCAAACTGAAACATGACATTCAGTGCAGACGGTATCCTGACAGGCTCAGAAAATCATTTTATCACAAAAATATTGTCATTGCTCACCTGTATGTGAAAGTCACTATTTGTCACACAGCATCACACACAGTGCACCACAGCAAAATGTGACCTCTATTTAAATAGTGTAAATGCATGAGATTGGTGAACTGTGATATCATCAATATTGCAGTATGCCAAATTCTTATCCTAGTGAGTATTAGTGCATAAACATTTTTACAGCAGATGGTAATCAGGCCTCAGTCTAATAAGCGAAAATGATATTGGAAGCCCAAGTATCCTAATTAAGCCTTGTTCCTGTACCACCGTCAATGACGTCATAATTGATCTAGACATGAATACTAATATTTAAACATTTTTGGAGATGATTTGCTAGTTTCTAGTAGCTGATTAACAGCTTGTGCATTTTTTCAGGTGGACACGGCGTGAGCAGGCTGATTTCTACCGCACCGTGTCCTCATTTGGGGTGGTGTATGACCCAGACAAAAAGACCTTCGACTGGAGCCAGTTTCGTGTTTTTGCTCGTTTGGAGAGAAAAACGGATGAAAGTTTGGAGAGATACTTCTGGAGCTTCGTCTCTATGTGTCGCACAGCCTGCAGACTGCCACCAAGGAAGGACGAAGGTAGAGATGCATGGGGGAATTGATGAAATGTGGATGGATTTGTTGACTAGTTAGGGCACAGCTCCGGTACTAGAGGACCAGTGTTCAGCAGAATTTGGTGATTTACCTGATTACGCACACCTGGGTCAACTCACCTGCCAGGTGTAGTGAGTGTGTTTGAAGAGGGAAGCTACCAAACTGTGCTGGACACTGGACCTCGAGGACCAATTTGGGACACCCCTAAATGAGGACATTCTCAAGTCTCTTTCTTATCCCATGTAGGCCCTGTTGACCCCACTATACTCGTGGAACCCATTACCGAAGAACGAGCAGCCCGTACCTTGTACCGCATCGAGCTTCTGCGGAAGGTCCGTGAGCAGGTCTTGCGTCACCCCCTCTTGGGGGAACGCCTGAAGCTTTGCCGTCCTAGCCTTTACTTGCCCGTGTGGTGGGAATGTGGCAAACATGACCGCGATCTTCTCATCGGTGTAGCCAAGCATGGCCTAAGCCGCACAGACTTCTACATACTCAATGATTCACATCTGTCGTTCCTGGATGCCCATCGCAACTATGTGCACAAAGAAAACTACGGCTACCCGGTACCAGGCCTTCCACATCAACACTGTTGCCTGTATGACACTAGTTTGGGGCACTGCCATTCCCCTCAGCCCCCGGAGTACCATCCTCCACCTTTGCACCCCACACAAACCCACCATCACATGCATTCACATGGACATCACCAGCCGTCAGAAGTTACCGCAGCATCAGAGCCAGGGAGCACCTTAAGCATCAGTGCAAATTCCAGGGAAGGTTTCTTAGACTGCCCACCCTTGGATGAAACTTTAGAGCTTGGATCCTTACAGCACGAAGGCTTGGCCTCAGACTCACTCCACAGCAAGTCTGGCAAGGAGGCCTTCAATGGATTCCCATTTAACTCCGCTTCAGCTGGGCAAAGTATGTTAAATTCTTATGGTGTGCAGGGAGAGTTAAGTGGAGCACAAGGAGACATGGCCGACTCCATAGCTGGGAAGCTTCGCAGTGATGTTTTAGTAGGGGAGCAGGGTTCCTCAGAGGAGACGGGTTTAATGGCCCCATCAGTGGAGTTAAATGAACTTCAGACACCGTGGGAAAGCTCGGACCATGCTGAACCCTCCGATATTTTCAACGAGGCAGATCCCATCCTGGGGACGCCTGCACTGGAAGCAGGATTCTTGGACCCTGCGCAAAATGAAGATGGACAGGAACAGGATGATCCTCTTACAGATTGCTTGAGCATGCCCAGTTCAGACTCGCAGAGCAACCCAGTAGAACCACTAGCACCAAGCTTCATGTTGTTTAAGGATCTTAACGTTGGAGAAACATCTGTGGAACATCCGGATTTAGCAGCAAGTCCGCCATATGTTGCCCCACAACCACTTGTGCTCTCCGATGTGAGCATGGACCAAGCAGAGCCAATTAGTGAGGACCTTGACGAAAAGCTAAATGATTCTGACATCACACACAGTGCTGCAAGTCCAGAAGATGGAGCAGAAAATGTGGAATATCAGTTTGACAAGGAGGATCTATCCCAAGGTAGTAATAGTCCATTGGGAAGTGATGAGAAGACTAAGGAAGCCCATCAGTTGCTTTCTGCAGAACCTTCAATGGAGTGCAAGGTGCCATTTGAGGAGTCAAGCGAGGAGCGATTGAAGAATTCTTGTGAAGTGTCCTTTGAAGAACCATGTGAAAAACTCCTGATTGAGACGAGTAAAGTGTCCTTAGAAGAACCTTACAGCATGGCCAGCAACGGTGCCCTGGGAGAATCTTTTGAAGGGTCCCCCCAAGACACTAACGAGGAACATATGAAGAAAGTGTCTCCAGACGAGGATGGTGAAGAACCTTTAGAACCCATGGTGGAGCATACTCCAGATGACTCCACTCTCTCAGCAGAAGCGTCTTTGCCTTCATCGTTCCCTTTATCTCCCACTCTGTCAACTCCTGCCCCAGACACCCACATGTTCTCAGATCCTGAAGTAGTTCCTGACATAAAGCAGGAGTTCCTCCTGGGTCCAGGAGGCTCAGACGTCAAGCCAGAACCTGATAGCACTACATTGACCCCTCACTTGGACCAGACTGCTGCTTTGGAAGTGAAGGATGAGATAAAGGAAGAGGAAACAAAGAGTCCAGGTAGGCTTTCCTTTTCATTTATGTTCTTACATTAACAGCCTGTGTTTCATAGGACAGTCCAGGTAACAAGATAAAAAGTTACATTTTATTATTTTTATAGTCCAGGTTCTAATTTTTTTTCCCAACATTATAGGGGGTCCTTGACTTAAGTCCACCCCCCATCCCTATTTACAATGTAGATAAAGATAAAAGTGAAAGTAGATTGCATAAAACGCTCAGAAAAGGGCATAACAGAGCCTCGTGAATGTCTCCCTCTGGTGGACTGACAGAGGAATGGTCACAGGGCATTATACACGTAGGTATTTATTTAAGCAAGTTTCAACTTGTCTCAAAATCCGACTTACGTCACACTCATAGGACCTTGACATAAGTTAAAGATGCCTTGTATTTAGCACAAATGTGCGGTGGTCGGCACTGCTGACTCACAGCAAGAAGGTCCTGGGTTCGTTCCCCAGGTAGGCCATTGGTGTCTTTCTGTGTAGAGTGTACACGTTTCTCCCCATACTTTTGTGGGTTTCCTCTGGGTTCTCTGGTTTTCTCCCACTGTCCAAAGGCTTGTTGTTTAGGTTGACTGGATATTCTAAGCTACCCATAAGTACCCTATCTTGTACCCATGGTCAGCTGGCATCAGCTTCAGCTTCCCTGCAACCTGATCTGAGTGGTAGTGAAGTGGTATTGGACAATACATTTGCAAACATGTAAACATGAAATGAAAACATTTCACATATCTTCATAAATTTAAATTAATTGAATTTAACATGTTTTTGGTCTGTTGGTTTGGGGTGAAATGGTGTGAAACTTGTATAGCAATTTTACATACTTTTCAAACCCACCAGTGAAGTTATATTTGTCTTTTGAGCTTTAGAGGCAACACAATGTGTGGCTGTCAGTGCAAATTAGGGCTGTACGATATGGACAAAAAACAGTATTGAGATTATACAGCTAGATATTGCAATTGTGATGAAAATGTTCAATCCTTAATTATTCTTTAAATGTACATTTACTTTCGTTAGAGTCCATATTGAAACTAAGCTTTAAAACTGCCCGCTTTCAAATCATGGTCACAAAACTGACACATTTACATCTTTAATACCTTACAAAAATTTAGCTCACCTTTTTACTGAACAGGTCTAAGACTCTCTGTGATTTGTTAGAGGCTAATTTGCATATCACAGTGTTCTGCGACAGATATTGTGATAACAATAATATGTTATGCAGACTTACTTTAAATATGTTTTAGGCCAAAAAACTTTTCACACTAACATTAAATTGTGTCTTAGGCTTTGGACAGTGTCCTCATGTACAAACTTTGTGGGAGGAAGCTTTTAGAGGAATCAGACGTCTGGTTCCATTGACCACCACTGTGAACAAGTTTTTCACACCATCAGCATTTCAAGCTAAAATATTCACTGTTCACTGGATCTATTCACCCAAACACACACACAAAGAGAGATAGACACCTATTAATGCTTTCCAGCTCCACCTGACAGAGTACGAAGCTTATTTTGTGTTTTTAAAGATGTGCATTACTGCCACTTTCTGTCAGTAGTAGTGCATTACTGTCAGTAGTAAACAAAGTACAATCTACACCAATCAGCCATAACATTAACACCTCTACCAGGTGATTAACATTGAATCTAGTTATGTAATTACAATGACACCTGTCAGGGGGGTGGGATATATTAGGCAGCAAATTAACAGTCTGTTCTTGAGGTTGGTGTGCTGGAAGCAGGAGTGTGAGGATCTGAGGGTGTTATTCTGATGGAGCTTCTCCAGAAGAGCAGGTTTTGTGGAATGTACCAGGTGTGCAGTAGTTAGAACTTACCAACAGGAAGGAGAACAAACATCTCAAACGTCAAATGCAACTGAGAACACAACAAATGACTTGACTTTATTCATTTGTCAGTCCAAATCTGCCAAAAGATCTGAAATCCTGTCTGCCACAGTGTTCCTGTCAGGCTAATGCTGTTCATGTTTCTCAGGGCACAGGATTTCTGCAACTTTTAGCATGTTTTCACAAACTCGCCCTCACCCAACAGAGCTGATGCTATTTTGTTAGCAATAAGGTAGCTAACGGTCAAACTCGCCCTCATAGATTAGCTTGGATGCTAATGCTATTTCATTAGCAATAAGTGAAAGTGATTATCTGTCATTGTGAAAACACCACAGCAGGCAGTGCACCACAACGAAATCCCCTGTCCTCTGCATTTAACCCATTACACATGCACACGTGGAGCAGCAGGCAGCAGTCAACAGTTCCCAGGGAGCAGTGAAGGTACCTTGCTCAAGGTTTACCTCAGTAGTGCCCAGGTGGGACTTGAACCTGCAACCTTCTGATCTCAGGGGCAAAGTCCTAACCACTAGGCCAGCACTGCCCTTGAAGGTAGCTAGTCGTGACTGCTGCATCACTGACTTCTTGACTATGGGTAAAAACAGGCTGCTGGTTTCTCAAACCAGCTAACAGTTCATTTATCTTCTCGCTTCTCAGTTGTCCTTGCAAACTGCCATATTTACCATAATGGGTCTCGTAGCTGAATATTCTATCACTTGTGCACTGAAACCTGCTACATACACACCAAGCACACAGGTTTCCTATTCACCTCTGTGAATAAATAAGAAGTGGTCAATTTATAGTGGGAAAATTCAACATCCTGTGTCCACTTTTCTAAGTTTTGCCAAATAATTTTTTTGGGTAAAGAGGGTGAACGTGGATTAGATCTTAACAAGGAAAGGTGTATCACATCAGCTGATCATTTGTCCCATTGGACAAATTAGGAACAGCAGTTACTTTTACAGCAAAATTGCAGTTAAGGAGATACACGGCAGCAAAAACATGGTTATAATTTTTACAGATTCATCACACGGGCCGGATCGCACCCTCTGACGGGCTGGGGTTGTTTGTTGGACACCCCTGATTTAAGGGCTCAGGAGACCTGTGCAGGTGTTTTGAGTTAATTAGCTGATTAGGACATGACTTTCCAAGATTGAACTTTTGGGTTTTATTATCTGAAAGCCATAATCATCGAAATTCCAAGAAATAAAGGCTTGACATATTTCGCTCTATGTGTAATAAATCTAAATAACTTTCAAGAAATAATTAACATTTCTATGATATTCAATTTATTTTTTAGATGTACCTGTATATGTGGGGAGCTCATGTTGTACAAAATGTTAATGCTGCTCTGAGAGAATGATGTCAGACATACACAATAAAGTTCAGCACCGTCAGAGCTGTTTCAGTAACATGAGGGGGGCCTGTATTATTAGAGAGGTAGTCTTAATGTTATGGCTGGTTGGTAACTATTTTTAAACGTTTACCATAGAACCTTTTCAGTGTTAATGGCTTCCTGAATTTTCAAAAGTCACTTTGTTTACTTCTTTGAAATTTTCAGGGTTTTTTTATTGATGCTATATGGTTTTAATAAGCAGTAATCATATTTTGTATGGTGGTTGTTGCAATGGTCAGCAGGTGTCTTTCTGTGTAGTGTATAAGCTCTCCCCGTATTTGTGTAGGGGTTCTCTGGTTTCCTCCCACTGTCCAAAGGTTTGTGGTTTAGGTTGAATGGCTACTTTAAACTGCCCATAGGTGTTAGTGTGTGAACGATTGTCTGACTCGGTGTTGCCCTGTGATGGGTTGTCCTCCTGTCCAAAGCCAATAGTCAGTTGGGATTGTGTGTTGGAGTTCAAAGACAAAATGATACAAATCTGAATACTGCTTAGCACACATGATGACCATGGAAGGACATTGGCCCCAGGGGAAAATGTAGCTGCTCACACTCCTGGTTCTTAGGCCATTGGGCAAGATGGCTGCCCCTATCAACAAAAATGTTTAGCTCATACTGTTGTACCAGCGATAGACATTAAGTACATTAAAGGGAACATGCCTTATGGGCAGTGGTGGCCTAGGACCTTGTTCTCAGGATCTGAAGGCTACAGGTTCAAGTCCCAACCCAGGCTTAGATGTAGAGGCCGTATTTCACTACGGTGCACTTTTTGACAAATATTTCCCTCGAATATTCTAAAAATTGTGTACTTTTGGCAATAATGTTCCATTGTTTTGATTTCTCTTCTGCTTTAACTTTGCAGCTCTACTGGGAGATGCTTTCGTTGAGGTGTCACGCTTTGCTCCTCCAGGATGTGAGGTGTCAGACAATCTCCATGATGTGCGAGAGCCTACCATTGCTCAGCTCCTGCAGGAGAAAGCTCTGTACTCCTTCTCTGAATGGCCTAAGGTGAGCGCACCTCTCATGGCAGTTGCTGAGAGATCATGCCATTCAGTCAGCATCTCACCAATTTATTCTGTGTTCAATGTCTTCACAGGACAGAGTCATCATCAACCGCATCGACAGTATTTGCCATGCCATCCTAAAGGGGAAATGGCCTTCCTCGAGTCAGCAGTACGAGTCTCCCAGCTCAGCAGCAAACACCTGCATTCCCAACAGTGCCCAGACCAGAGCAGGGTTTCTGCCTGCCCGAATGCCTCTACCTCAGAGCCTTAACTTCAACATCCCACACTCAATGCCCCGTGTACAGAAGGTAACTGGTCACTCAGATCTGTGTTTAGTTTTTCTCCAGCATATATAGTTGAAGTGATGAAACTGATGAGATACAGTATTGTATGACATTTGGTAGAATAAGTCTAATCCAGGGCTGTCCAGCTCCTCTGGAGCCAGAACTTTCTGAACCATAAATCTCCTGCACACGAGGAAGGAGTTCAGAAGCTGCTCCAGACCCAGAAGAAGAAGATGACCAGACTGGAAGAGTTTGTGAAACCATTCTGGAGATGGAGCCATTGTGACGTCGCACTGAAGAGATTGAACAGTTTCCTTCATTGGTGCTGATACATTGTAGATGCGAGTGCAGTGTAAACTCACATTACTCCTCACACACAAAGCTGACGAGACTGAACACAAATCTGAGATCAGTATCAAACCCTTGAGTTAGAAAAGTGGGTGTGGTTTCTGATGATTAATTTTTGTTGTTGTTGTTGCCTTGTGTGATTGGTTCTGGATCATTAAAGTCACTCCAGCTTTGGGTGGAGCTCCATCACTCCAGAGAATACAGTTCTACTGCTCAACAGCTTTCAGTGGAGATTGACTTTCCACCAGTTTAATTTTTATTTACTCCTTCCCTTTCTTTTCCTAACAGGAGCGCCTGGTGACTCCTACATTCCTGTCTGAACTCAAGCGTCCCAGACGTGGGTTCGAGTTTGAGGCTGAGGTCCTTGCCAAATCCAGCCATCTTGGAGAAAAGATCCAAGTTGGCGTTCCGCACCGTGGAGGCACTCTCCTCCTCAACGGTTGGCAAGATGCTGCTATGGACTTGTCCAAGTCAACGGAGCTTGCGGTTGGTGGGGAGTCTGGCTCCATGGGTCACATGACCCATGCTGTCCAGTCAGCACCTCAGAAGATTCCTGGCCTGAGCTCAATGGGATTGGACATGGCTGGCATTTTGCAGGCAGGCCTTATTCACCCAGTCACTGGTCAGATTGTTAATGGCAGCCTCCGTCGCGATGACTCGATAATGAGGAGGAGGAGAGGCCGAAGAAGAAACGTGGAAGACCCTGACCTGGGGTTCTTGAAGGGACAAGGCATACATTTACCCGAGCAACAGGTGAGGATGTTAGGAAGACTGATGGTGGGACAGACATGTATATGTGTAGTAAAATGAAGAAATTGTCTAAATTCTTTATGTTTTCTTGGGCAGGGGCGACCAGAGGGTATCAACCATGCAATTGTCTCCTCCACCTCCTCTCAACCTGATTGCCCCACAGCTGCTTCTTCAGTCACTTCTGCTGCAGAGTCATTGACCGCAAGTGTGGACCGAGAGGCAGCCAGTAAAAGCCTATTGGAGTGGCTCAGACAGAATCCCACTTACAGCATGGAGCTTCCTGCTTTCCCACCCGTAAGACAACTTTAGTGGCTAAAGTCAGTCGGCCGTAACTGAACGACCGTAAATGAAGAACATGTTCTGTCTAGTTATTTCATTATAGCAGCACCTGTCTGTGGAGTGGGATATATTGGACAGCAGGGGAACAGTAAGTTCTTGAAGTTGATGTGCTAGAAACAGCAGCATAATGGTCTTATTGTGATGGAGCATCTCCAGAACAGCAGGTTTTATGGAGTGTTCCAGGTCTCCAGTAGTTCGTACCAACCAAAAGTGACTGGGCCATAGGCACCCAAGACTCAGTGATGCTAGCCGCGTTTCTCGTCTGAGTTCTTATTAATTCTGGCTCTGATAGAAACGGGTCAGAACACACAGTGCACCACAGTCAGCAGAATGGTGTGGGTCCTACTCAATATCAGGCCGGTTGGTCTTAATGTTATGAATGTATTTTAAAGCGTTGTAGGTCAAAAACTTTCTGGAAACTTTGGTAAAACAATGTCTCTGGCATCAAGCACGTTCCCGTTACCAGCACTGTATACAATTACTCTACAAAGAGATTTCACTTCAAAACC
Organism: Lepidarchus adonis; assembly: GCA_037576955.1. Taxonomy (NCBI): domain Eukaryota; kingdom Metazoa; phylum Chordata; class Actinopteri; order Characiformes; family Lepidarchidae; genus Lepidarchus; species Lepidarchus adonis. The sequence continues at coordinate 23,185,528 of JBBIGC010000104.1, forward strand.
ACTTTGTTTCCATCATAACCACTTAAATGGGCAGAAATGTTTCTTTATCTCACCTCTCCATTAAGAGAGTCCTTTGTGTTTTAATGTTCTGTGAAACCTCTAGCAGCTTTCATCATCATCAAAGCTGAAAGTGGTCAGAAGGAACTTAGATCAACATTACACTCAGCTAGAAAAAGCACAGAAAAGGATGATGCTCAAGTGCTTCTTGTTCATATTTTCAGTCTCAGACTGCAGGCATCATGCACGGTTTTGTTGAACGTCCAAAGCAAAGGAGGCATCGTTGCAAAGACCCCACCAAGCTGGACGTTAACTCCCTGACCGGAGAGGAGAGAGTCCCTGTAGTGCACAGGGGTACAGGTCGTAGGGTAAGACACGTTACTTTTGCCCTAGTTTTAGACTATGTGACATTATTTATTGACACTGGCCTTTAATGCTTTAATTCCAACGGTTCCAGCTGGGTGGCGCTATGGCCCCAGCCATTAAGGAGCTTTCCCGCTGGCTGGATGCAAACTCGGAATATTGTGTAGCACCTGACTGGGCAGATGTTGTGAAGCATTCAGTAAGTAATCTTCATTTAAACACAACACAATTCCTTACATCACGATTGTACATGGTGTAGAGCAGCGGAGCCTATATCCAGCCCTGCAGTCAAGCACAGTCTGGTAGTTCCCTTCACAGACTCCTTCACTGAAGCTTTCACTGAACAGATTGTTTGAGCAGGGAGATCACCAAACTATGTTGGACACCAGCCCTCCAGGACCCGATTTGGGCACCTCTGGCATAGGACGTGTATAAACGCTTATATGTCCAAAAGTATTCCATCTAATGAGGGAATTTAGCAACTTCAAAAGGCTCAATTGTCCTTGCTTGAGTATGTATAAATTGTATAAATTCTCCAAAAACACATTTATATATATCTGCCTATTTAGCCAACATCAGTTTATTCTCACTGATGTTAGTGTATAGTAGTGCATAGGACAATACAGGGCTGCCAATTAGAATATAGGTCATTTACATACATCCCTCGCAACAAAAATGAAGAAATAAGAGAGCTGGTCATGTAAAACTGATTGATACACAAAAAAATTCAGGATGCGAGGCCTTTCAGGTGCACTGAACACAGGTGTTCAGTAGTGCATGGCTTGATGTATCTCCATAGAAAAGTACTGGTAATAGAATGGGACAGCATTGTCCAAAAATAATTATTTATCATCAGTACATGACTTTACAATTGGGCCTCACAATCTGATTCTTGCAGCAATGTTCCATCATGTCGTGCCCAAACTGAGTCCTGATGGGCCAATATCCAGTTTGGAAGTTCCCCTTCTCAGACACAGTCACTGAACCTGGCAATGAAGTTTTGAGTTGATACGTATGTCTTTGAGCAGGGAAACCACCCAACTGTGAATTCCCTTGATTTTCATGTGTAAAACAGTTGTCTTTTGGACATATAGTATATCTTACAAGTCGTTCTAATATAACTTGTAAAGTGACTTTGTTTATTTAAAGAAATATTGTCTTCTATGCTTCAGGGTTTCCTCCCAGAAGGAAAGTTTACCCGAATTCTCACTGAACCAGTGAATCGGGATTCCAGTGCACGACGGCGAGGCAGACGGCCCCGCAGTGAGATGCCCAAAGCCCCTGAGCTGCCTGCCGGGATGGGACCACTCTTTATGAATGGCGGGCTCATCGGTAGCATGGACCTGGTTAGCTTACCCAACCTCCGCAATGTCCCTGGTATCCCGATAACTGGGCTCATGGGCTTCCCCCACGGTTTCGCTGCTGCTGTTCAAGGAGAAGATGCAAAGAACAGCTTAAGTATGCTGCCCATGATGCTCCACAGCATGCCAGCAGTGCAGACGTCCATGTACGGCGCTCACGTGAGCAGGATGCTGAACCAGCAGCCATCCACCGCAGCATCCTCGGCTGCCCCCTCCTCCAGCGTGGCGACGGTGACCTCCACATCATCTGTCCCTGCAGCCTTAACCCAGAGCCCGGTGGACAGCTCCGGTGCAGCAGCTCCTCTCGAACGAGCCAGCCCGGAGTCAAGTACTGACAGACGCAGCCTGGATGAAAGGCCGCAGGGAGAGGACGAGAGGCCAATCGTTGCCGCCACCCCTGTGGCTACCAGCAGCAGTGCTAGTATTACGAGCACTGGGAGCCACTTGGCCTTCAACCCCTTCTTGATCCCAGGAATGTCTCATGGATTGCTGTATACGCACATGTTCCTGCCGCACAGCAGCATAATGGCACTCCCAGCCATGCCGACCGCAGACAGCACCGGCAGCCCCAAGCGGAAGAGAAAGAAAGTGAGGGATGAGGGAGGGGTGGAAGGAGGAGGTGGTGGCAACACGCATGGGGACACTGGCGGGACTAAAGGGTTGAGGAGTGAACAGACCTCGGAGAGCAAGAGGGCAGAGGGCAGGCCTGAAGCTCTGCCAGCCCTGGAGACCACCGAGGATGGAGGTCACAAGACTTGTGGGCCTCCACTTGAGCTCAAGAGCACGGACAATGAGAGAGCAGCAGAGGAAAGGGAAGGGGAGGGCGTAGCGGAGCCCGGCACCTCTGCGGCAGAGGAGAAAGGCTCGAATGTTGCAGAGGACGTGCTGTAGACTCTGCTATCCCTCCACTGAGCAAACAGTACCGTTGTGTGTTGTATTGGTAAAAAATTATGTAAAGAACTTTAATTATCCCGTTGTTCATGTTTATAGATCTGCTGCCTAATTGAAACAGGTGAATTCTCTGACATAATAGCATGCATACGCTTACAGGTCTCAGTACCACGAGGGGTACCCAACAAACATAATTTTCAGTGTTAGAGCTGGTCCTGAGAGCTCTCCTGACCTTCTGTGGCTGTGGAGGACCCTCATGAAGTGTGGCGATGGAAGTTGCATCCCCCCTCCACTCTATACACTCCTTAGAAGGCTGAAAGGTGATGGAAAATCTTTAATTGATTGTGTTTACAGGACAAACTGTGCTCTTCTGACAGAGGTGGGCAATTCTGGTCCTAGAAGGTCGGTGTCTAGCACGGTTTGGTGGTTCTCCTCCTCAAGTACACTCACAGTCAACAGGGGAGTGTATTTGAGCAGGTGAACTCCCAAACTGGACACTGGACCTCCAGGACTGGAGTTGCACATCCCTGTTCTATGGGTCAGGTGTGTCCAGCTCTGGTCCTGGAGGTCCTGATCCAGCGCAGTTGGGTGATCGAACACACCTGAATCATCTCACCTATTAATTGCCAGGTGTAATGAGTGGACACCAACCCTCCAGGGCCGACTTTGGGCCCCCGGTGTAGGATATCCATAGATATTTCTATAAAAATATCAAGTTTATATGAAACACAGCTCACTTCTCTTAGGCGCATTAGCAGAACTGCTGCTGTCAAATTGTGGGACTCCATCCTTAGTTGCTGCTATATGTTCATTCTCGTGGAAACTGTAGAAGCAAAACATCTGTACAAAGCTATAGATGTCACATCGAGTGCAATGGAACCTTAGGAGTAGAGAAAAAGCCCCGCTTTGTGTTAAAAAAAAAAAGATAGCAAAGAACAATCCAGAGATTTTCCCTGTTTGTCTTTTCCCACAACGTCACTTTGAAATAATGCCCTTCCAGTCTACAGAGGTGGTCGGCTCTGCAAGGACCAGACTGAGTGGCCTCCAAGGAAAGGTTTAGGGTTGTAACAGTATGGGACAAACCGTGTCAACACTTTGTGGATTTTGTCAGAATTCCTGTGAACAATGTGCGTAAACATCTCGTTCACGTGAACACGAGTGGAGATGGAAATAAGTGTCATTCCTATGTTTTGTCCCACGTGTACAGTACACAAGACCCCTGGGCGTACAGAGGGCGCGGGGCCTTGTCGTGTACAATGTTCTCGTCTCCTCTGATGCATCTGAAAATGCTGTAGAGTAGAACCTATCCAGATTTTTTCTAAAAAAAACAAACATGTAAATCTATCTAGCTGTATATTGCTGTTCCTTTTGTTTACAAGCACACACTATTCTCCTCTGGCCCGATTATTATAGCATATTGGGAGAAACTGTAAAAAAAAAAAAAGAAAAAGAAAAAAAAAAGTCAGTTGCATTTCCCATACTGTCCACTAGATGGACACAGTAGACGTTCTGTGTGTCTCCACAAATCTCACAACAGGGTCTCCTTCCCTCCCCCCTCCTTTCTTTTTTTTGTTCATTCTTGTTTTCTGACATCACTCTTTTTTTCTGTTAAAAACATTTTGCACAGTCTTTTCGGTGAATGTTTACTCGTTAAACGCGTCTCGTCTCACGTTTGTTTAAATTTTTTCCCCTTCGTGTGCGTGTGTTCGTGTGGATGCATGCGCACCGTGCACATGTCACTTCCTGTAGAGAACACTTTGTTACATTTCTGGTCCATATTCGCAGACCCATCAGTGCGGTTTTACAGTTACGTTTTTTCGTTGCCTTGTCACTTCCTGTGACTCTTCATTGTAATTTATTTACTTTTTAGCTTTGCCAAACTTTCACCAAATATAAAGCTTTCTTTTTCTTATTTTTCTTCTACTTCAGTTTATGTTCAGATCTAACTGCCTTATTTAGCATTTTAACCATGTGTGTTTGTTATGTCATGTTGTACATTAAGGTAATTATGTCAAATTTGATTGTCGGGACGCACTCCTGTACGGGCTGCGGTGTGGCCTCTCTGGTTGTATACATACTGGCCTCTAGAGGGCGCTTTTGTCTTTTAAGCCAGTATTTCGGCTCCTAATTCCCAATTCCTGGATTTTGCAATTTTATATTTATGCACTACGAATTAAGGCTCCTATCCCAACACAGGCCCAGGAGAGGGTTATAGTGAAGAGCCTGAAACATTTAGCATCAGAAATGATGGTGAAACCTAGGAGAGGGGGGCACAAACTTAACACAAGGTTCAGCAAATGTTTTATGTTACTAATCAGGTTATTACAGAATTTTTGGATATCTAATAAAGAGGGTTTGCATTGGTGCCACTTCCCCATGAGTAAAGCCCATCCTTTGGTAATCCGGGGGGGGATACTAGACCATATTTCATATTGAATGTTCATATTGTGAATTGCATTAATTAGCGCACTCTGAACTAATTTTACACATTGATATATACGGTTAAATCAATCCTTTGAAAGTCTTCCACTTCCACACAAGAGAAGAACAAGGTCTTGCACCATCTTGTGGATATCAGAAATAATGTTACCAGAGTAGACATCAGAAAATCAGAATCAGAAAAACGTTATTATCCCAGAAAAAATAGCATGTAATAACGTAAAAGTTTATTTAGTACATTAAAAAGTTATAAAATACAAAACCTTACATTGTAATTTTTAACAGAGATGTATGGACATTAAATTTTCTTTCTTTTAAAAAACAAAAATATGGTATATAAATTACTTATAGTGTCTTTGTTTGTGCCCCACCCTCCCATACTTTATTGAATTGTCTTGTTCACTTTCATGAGAACACAGTGCTTTTATACAAGATGAGGATATTTATTAAAACAATAAAAAAAAGATCTAATTATTACTGGTATTTTAGTGTTTATTTTTTTATTTTTTGTTAAATCTAAAATGCAAAATTAAATCCAGGAGGGACTGACAGATCAGTGACAATTAAATAAAGTTTAGTAGTTTCCCTCCTCAAACACACCCACTACACCTGGCAATGACCAGGTGAGGTGAACCAGGTGTGTTTAAGCAGGTAGATCACCAAACTGGGCTGGACACTGACCCTCCAGGACTGGAGTTGGGTCCCCCTGCATTAAGGCATCATCATCTACAGTACTGTGAAGCACAAAAATGACCAATTGTCAATGAAATTGCCTTAATTATGTTTCTCATCACTACTTTATTGGTTCCTGTGGATAATCTTGTGTAGAGCTGTAAACTGTTAAGTTGCCTTCAAAAAGTTTCCCTCTGGCCGCTAAAGGAGAGCTTCACCGCCACACTACAGCGACTCATAGTACATATACAACCAGAGAGCGTAAACGGACACTACATTGCTGGTTGGATCTACATCGGATTTTGAGAAAATGCACCAAACACGGAGGCCAAAACACTCCAGCCCCATCCATTTTCAGAATTCTCCATGTTGAAAACTTGAAATATCCACTTGGTGCAGGATGTGGGTTCAGCTGAAGGTTCATGGGTATTTATTCAGCTTTCATGATAACACTCTGAGCTTTCCCAGGTATTTCTCCTCTCTGTCTGATCATTTATCAGTAGGTCAGATAAGTTTCAGCTCCTTATTTTTTTCTATTTATTGTACTCCACCGTCTTGCCAGTTGTTATCTGTCTCTGTATTTCAACATGTACATAAAAACGTTGCTGTCTCTAGACTTTGGATGTTCTCCTGTCATATAATGTCGATTGTTTGGTTTGTTTGTTTGTTTGTTTTTCTTCTTTTTACTAAAAAAAAGGCAGAAATGCTCTAGGAACCGAAATGCTGGCAATGCTAGCCACACCCCTTATATTCAGATAGCTACTGTGTGGCACAGTTTGGTATATGATGCCCTTGGTTAAGAATTCACTATGGATGTTTTGGGAGCAAGTTGTGCGATTTTGAATTAAACGATCCCCCACTTTTCGTTTAGCGTGTTCTGAACTGAGGCTTTACGACACTTTAGCCCTGTCTGAGTAAAGTGCATCCTCAAACATTGTCCAAAAGTTTGTAGACGTCAGTGTTTCTTCTGAAATTGGGGGGTTCCCCATCCCTACCATCTCCCATTGCTGTGGTAATGATCGCTAGTCTTCTGCAATGGCTTTACTCTAGACTTTTGAGCATCGCTGGAGGATTTAACTTTATTGAAAAGCATCAATGAGATCCAGAGGTGTTGGATAGCGCTCAATCGCTCCAGTTTTACTGTTGAGGAGATTTATACCATGGTGAAGCAGGCTTGTGTGCACCTAAAACCTCTTCTGTTGGTCACTGCTTTACTGTAGAGAGTATAAGAGCTCAACGGAACACCTACTTTAGGAATGAAGCACCTTAAAGTAGCTGCATTCAATAGAAACACTGTCCCAAAACTTTTGGACATACAGTGCATAGCAAACAGTGTCAGCCTCCACCTGACATCCATAGCAGGGGCAGGATTTTGCTCTGGATTACCCTATTATGTTTGTGCATGCATGCCTGGGCACGCTGACGAAGGCTTATGTCAGATCCAGTTCCACAAGGTAGACGCTAGTGATCTTCTCAGGTGGAGTGTTTATGTCTTGGCACCGCAGCCAGAATGAACAAACGGGAGCTCTGTTCTGTCCTGGGACTTGTTCAGTCTGGTTGTGGCGCAAAGGCCTCGTGCATGCTCAGAGGTTCTGTTCCTTGGCCGCTTGCAAGTAGAACCGTTAGAACGCAATTCATCCAGTAATGGCCAGTGTTCAGTACGTGGACGTCCAGTAAGCTCTAGTTACATTGAACCAAGTGCACTGTACATGGGAATCATGATGCTACACAAAAGAAAAAATCCACAGCCATGAGCGTGGATGTGTTTTATTATTTTATTTTATTTTATTTTATTTTATTTTGCTGCCCAAATAGCTCCTGTGTTCCCATGTGGACCAATCACACGATTCAAATCATGGTATGTGATCTTTTATTGTGCAATAAAAGATGACTTTCAACTTTCAAAGGGAGTGTAGTCACTGTGGTTCATCACAAGAGGTCCCACCTCTACACAAAAAGGTTCTGTAGGTTTCTCTCCCAGCTTGTGACTGTTTGCAATTCCAAACAATCCCGACTTCTACGAAAGGGTAAGTAGTAGTTGATTGACCGGTATGTTCTTCCTTGGCTTACTCAATAAACCTGCCAAAAAGATTTTCTGTCCAGGAAATTTTGGACCGCCATTCAAAACATTTGGGTGAAGGACAAGAAAAACGTTGTTGCATTTAGAGCACTCATTTGTCCAGTTCTGTTATCTTACTTTGGTCTTCTGAAATGGAAATGGACTGATTAAACATGCTGAAAATGAATCATTCACTTTCCAAACTGCTTATTCATATTGGGTCATGGGGTAGCTGGAGCCCATCCCAACTGACTATAGGCCTAAGGCAAGGTTCACCCTGGACAGGAGACCAACCTACAGATGCACACTCACACCTTTGGGTAATGCAGAGTAGCCACTCAACCTAAACCACAAGCCTTTGGATTTTGAGAGGAAACCAAAAAGAAGTGGAGAGCTGTGAGGCGACATTGCTAACCACTGTACCACCATTTTAAAATGAATTTTTAAATAATTACTGTTTTGGAAAAAGGTTATAAAAGTGAACAGCAATTGTATGCACTATAGTGCAGTTCCACTATTGCAGACTCTTGTAATTGTTCTAGATAATTTTACACAAAACCTATAGCAGGAGTGCCCACACTTTTTGGCTTGTGAGCTACTTTTTAAAAGTCAAAATAATCTAACAATAAAAATGCTTGAAAAACCCACCCCCACAGTATACTTTATATTTAAACATATATTGTTTACCTTGCATAGCAGCATGAACATGTATGGTTTAATGCAGTGCTGTACGTTTATGATCATCAACAGCCAGAGCTGCATAGTCCAGATATAATCCCCTCACTTTTCAGTGTGTAGTCAGTGTCGTACATTTTAAAGAACAGTCTGATTTTGGTTTACTTGGTCCAGCTCCCCCACTCGTTTTTACTCCCTTTCGTTAGAAGTAAATAAATTGTGTTCCTGACAGTTGAAGGGTGGTGCCAACATGGGGGTCACACTAGATTCTCCATGTCTGCAGTTCACCCTGCTGAATGAGGACTCTGCTGTTAGGCAACGTCACACTGCCTCTGCTGACTCACCATCTTCCCATATTACATATTACATCTTCCCATATATTTCCCATATCCCCAGGTAACTGACCCACACACAACAAACCGTGATTCATCAGACGAGACCGTCTTCCTCCACTGCTTCATCACCAATGGCATCATCAATGAGGCTTAGGTGTCACCAGTTCACCTTCCTTGGATCACTCTACAAGACCTGCCATGGTCATAATATTATGGCCGATTGTGTAGATCACGATTTAGGGCAGCAGTGGGATTCCTGTTGTAGGAGATTACACTTTATCACTTTATAATCCTATAATTCCGTTTACAGTTTCTGCTCGGACACCTCACGACAGGTGAGGCTGTGAGGAAAGGATTAAAAAACATTTTACAATGGTAAGGACTTTAGTTGTGTAAAGTTTTTGACAAATCTAATCTTTATTGAAATAATAAATTTAAAAGAAGTTTACAGAAGCAGGTGAACTGAGCCATCATATTCAATCCTGCCGTGTTCAGGCTAGAAGTCTGGGTTGGGTGAGTGTCTTGTCGGCAGGATCGGTTGTCTGAGTACCTGACCAACTCATAAAATTTACCCAACCGCTCTGCATTTTTATAGAACACTTTGACACTGTTTAGACAAGCAACTGTCAATCACACTTTTGTGCCTGTGTCAGTCACTTGTCAATCAAGCTTGTGAGCTCATTTCCAAAGACCTTATTTGGTCATTGCTACCTCTGGGCTGTCCATCGTAGCTCGTAGCTTAGCTTAAGCTAATGTCAGTCACTATGTTTAGTCTAAAAGTGCCTCAATCTTGGCCCCTAAGAAAGGAACTGATTGCCTAATTTCCAGAAATAATATATTTTTAATAATAATAATGCATTTTATTTCTAAAGCATTTTCTCTAAATCTCAAAGTGCTAATAGAGAAAACTTTTTATTTGATCGTTTCCATATTTGGGCTGTACATCCTTACATTATGTAATTTCCACAGATGTCAGTCAGGCTCTGCCTGGGACTTCTTGTCCTTCGGCAAGTGTCAACAATCCCTTGTTAGATTTGTCTGATAAAAGCTTTAGGTTCTTTTCGGAGTCAGATGAGGAGGCGTTGAATTAAGTTTGCATGCAAAGTTTATTGAGACAATAGAAGAGGAAAAAGGTGTTGATCGCTCCTAGTAGCAGTCGGTCTGCCTTGTTCCTGTTCATATCTATATTATGAAATCATCCTGGAACCCTCGGTGGTCAGGTGGCGAGACAGATGCAAAGAAGCTGAGATCACAGCAAAAAATAACAGTTTGATAAAGAACATGCAGAGAAACCAGAATAGGCCCCTCATCTAAGAAATACGGATTTTAATATAGATTAATTAAACCCAAATTCCACACCCATAGCTTCTAGCTCGTGCTACTGCCAATCAAAACCTGAGGGTCTTTTTAATCATCTACCATAAACTTCACTCAATTCGAATGTTTAGACTAAAGTTTTTTAAGCTGCCCTTCAGTTTGTGTCAATCAAAATCAAACACCCATACACGCCCATTGATAACACTCAAACACCCATACACGCCCATTGATAACACTCAAACACCCATACACGCCCATTGATAACACTCAAACACCCATACACGCCCATTGTTAACGCCCATCAAACAGGCAATGGTTCTCTCTTGTCTGGACTACTGCAACTCACTGCTGACCGGTCTACCTGCAACTACAATCAAGCCACT
>JBBIGC010000104.1:23196119-23209308 GCA_037576955.1 Lepidarchus adonis
ACGCCCCGTGTCGCCCTTAGTGCCTGAAGTGGCCTGGCGGGGCGCTGCGGGCACACGGCGGCGTGCGACCCTTACAGAGTGTCCTGGTAAAATTCTCCACATGTGGATGGGTTAAAGCAGAGGATAAGGCGATGGGGTGTGTTTACAATGACAAATAGTCACTTCACTTATGCATTTGACAAGCGATCCCAAACTTTTGAATGGTAGTATAAGTGTTGGTCAATTACAAGATCGCTCAAAGGCTGTTTGCTGTTAACAAATCCGACTGTGCTAGATGCTGGCGAAGGTCTGCCAGCTGGATTACACTAATGGGGCTTTTGATAGTCAGTGACTGGCCACCTGGGAACCACCTCTGGAAGCCCTGGCAGCACGTTGTTGTTCATTTCCCCTGTCTGTGTCTTCAGGTAAGTTCTTTCCTCCACACTCTTCCACTCCCTCCGTCTTCCTGCTGAAAAGCACTTAATTTGTCTCGAAGGCAGCACTGAATCTACAGTGGAGCAGTTGAGACAGATGAGCAGTGGCAGTGATTGATGATGTAGAGTTTAAGGGACTGCAGATGGACTCCGCTGATTAATTGGGTTTGCGTTACACACCATAAGAAAAACGCTTCGGAGGGAGATGATTGGCTGGTGCATTACTCAGACAGAACTGATGAGGAGGGGAAAATGGGCTCATATGCACAATGTTATAAGCTTCCACCGCACACTCATCCAGATGTGTGTCACCACCTGCACTGGATGCTGGTTAAAAAAAGTACTGCTTCCAAAAGTGCTAACTTCAATGGCTTTGAAAGCTCAAGGGACCACTTAGCATGATGTGATTTTTAAAAAGTGTCAGAAAAATTTGCACTGTGGTATTTTGGGGGGAAGAAATATTACTTAAAGCCTCTGATAGACAAGATAAACTTAAAATAACCTGCACTGCATTGCTTTTTGGTGCAACGCTACAGACATAGGGCAAAAACACTCATGTATCTCGCAAAGGTGTGTACAGCCCTCACATTTTTGTAAATATTTTATTATATCTTTTCATGGAGCAACACTGAAGATATGACACTTTGATACAATGTTAGTCAGTGTACAGTCTGTATAACATTTGTAAATTTGCTGTCCCCTCAAAATAACTCAGCACACTTCCATTAATGTCTAAACTGTTGGCAGGAAAGGTGAGTACAACTTTACGTGAAAGTGTCCAAATTGTGCTCAAAGTGTGAATATTTTTGTGTGACCACCATTATTTTCTTCTTGGGCATGGAGTTTACTAGAACTTCACATATGTTCAATAGGTTCTAGGTCTGGAAACATGCTAGGCCAGTCTTGAAGGTGTGTTTGAGCTTGTAATGCTGTTGGAATACTTCACTGCGGCCCAGTTTCTGAAGCCAGGGGATCATGCTCTGCTTTAATACAGGGTGCTTGACTTGTTTTAATGCGTGAATTTCCTATCATATACAGTAGTAGCATTAAAAAAATAATTTCCACCTGGAACAACATTTGCTAAATGCTTTACTGTAATATGAGAGTGTTCATGTTGCCGGCTGTTAAAAAAGCACAGTGCTGTTCAATAAAACATCTGCAGCATCATTACTTGCATGAGTTCATACTTATATTCAAGTTACTGTACATCACGTTTGGAGGAACCTTACCCTGATGTAATTTGAGGACCCCCTGTATGCAACAGTACATTGTTCTCTCAATCAACTTTAGCTCCCCAGTGCTAGCATAACTCATGTAACTCCAAACCATGACACTCCCACCACCATGCTTGACTGTAGGCAAAACACATTTGTCTTTGTACTCCTCACCTGTTTGCCACCACAGAAGCTTGACACCATCTGAACCAAATAAGTTTATCTTGGTCTCATCAGACCACAAGACCTGGTTTCAGTAATCCATGTCCTTAGTCTGCTGGTGTTCAGGAAACTGTTTGCAGGTTTTCTTGTGCATCATCTTTAGAAGAAGCTTCCTTCTGGGACGAGACTTGCAGATTAATTTGACCTCAGTATGGTCTGAGCACTTACAGACTGACCCTCCACCCCTACAACCTCTGTAGTAATGCTGGCAGCTCAATCATCTAATTTCAAAACATAACCTCTGGATATAATGCTAAGCACTAGCACTGAGCTTCTTAGGTCGACTATGACTAGGCCTGTTCTGAGTGGAACATGTCCGATATATATATATGTTGTCATTGTGAACACACCACAGCACACAGTGCACCACAACAAAATGTGACCTCTGCATTTAACCCATCACACATGGACCAGCGACCATGCAAGATCTCACCTCGTGGAAACAAATGATCTTGAGAATGTTGAACGGTATATAAATACAGTCCATATAGATCCAAATATGCATATATAGAACATTATTCAAACAAGTGGACTGCTGGAAAGAAGATTGAAATATAAGAGAAACCCCCCAAAAATGTTCTCAGGGCCTGGTGTACAAATGTGTGGAGGTACAGCACAAACCGTACCAGGACAACATGCACTTAAAATGTGCCTGAGTTTAAAATTCAATTTACAAAGACTACATCCCGACTGTCCCACCCACTGACTGCCTGCTCTTCAGCCTCAGGGTCTAAAAGAACCAGTAAAATAACAGTCCCAAACTAGCTCAAGTCAAAACACAATTACAGTGCAGTGATGAACAGATTGCTGTGTTCATAAACAACATTTTTCCCATCAAAACCATACAGGGGTGTAATTCTGCAGAGAGAAATGACATTAAATAGCAGCGTTTGTGAAGGGAAAACACAAACCAAGCATGAAGTTTGTCACCCCATCACAGCCTATTGTTCACAACAAAACCTTTAACCCATTCACACATGGAGCAGTGTGCAGCGGTTCATCTATTTATCATCTCTTAAGTTTAACACATCATCTGTTTTCAATTGCCAATATTTACATACAGTGTTCTGTGCACTTTATATGTCTTTACTGTATTTCATCTCATCTGCATCATACTTACACATATTTTTGTATATTCTTCTGTAGATCTGGTAAAAGATTTCTTGGTGTTTATGTACACAAGATTATTTGTTTTTATGTGTATATAGACCTGAAAATGTTTGGGGTTTTTCTATATATCTATATATTCCCTTTGTTTGTACAAGAGCTCTGTAACACCGAAATTTCTCATACATGGGATAATAAAGGTTTATTCTGTTCCATTCTATTCTATTCTATTCTATTCTATTCTATTCTATTCTATTCTATTCTATTCTATCAACAGCCCCCAGGGAGCATGGATGGTACCTTGTTCAAGGGTTCCTCAGTGCTGCCTGGGCTGGAACTAGAATGTGTGACCTTCTGATTACAAGGGCAAGGTCCTGACTACTAGGCCTCCACTGTATAGTGAAGTGATGCTGGGACTTTATTTTTTACCATGAACAACCCTGTTTGGTCTGATCCTGTGTTGTGTGCTGTGAACTGAATACAGAGTGTGTAAAACCTGAATTCATTTGCAAGTGCCTGCAAGCAGTTGGTCGAAGATGCAATGCGCCTCCAGCTCAGTCATATCCAATCTGGAGCTGTGGATATTGAAAGTAAAACCAGTTAAGATAAACTCATTGCTCCTTTGTAGTGCAATACCCATCCCCATTTGCCCACACAAAATGAGAAGTATTGACTATAATTACATGTGTATTTATTACACAGAACATCTGGATAAACGCTTGCATGCAGAATTCCATACATGGGCATTGTTTTAATGAAGGCATTGTGCATTTTCATTTCCAATAAAGCCCAACAGTACAAGGATAATTACTGGACATGAAGGTTACTATACTGCTATAGTGCGTATTTGAAAGACAGCACGCTGTGTGATAAAAAAAAGAAGCAAATTATACTGTGAAAAGCAAACGTTTCTGCTTTTGCATTTGTCATGCTTCATTGTTTCAGACATTTATATACAATTTAATACAAGAAAAAACAATATATACAGTATATACAACATTTCAGGAAAAAAGAGAAATTAACACAGACTGACGCTGTGTGAAAATTTAAAAACTCCTTGCTACTTAATTATTGTTGATAATTAAGATTAATCAGCTATAACTAGCAAAGTGAAGTAGGCTTAAAGGCAGTTCAACAGCTTCCCAGTTATTTTGTTGCTCCTAGTTATTATTTTGTTTCTATTGCCACATACTCCTGTTTATGTTCAGGGTTTACTAAGCCTCACATTTGCCCCGCCCTCTTGTAATCAAGTCCACCTGTTCCCTGTTTCCTGTATCTTCCTCTCTTGTGTATTGTCCCATGTGTTTGGTCATAACTTGGTCTGATCTCAGTTGTTCTTATTGTTGTCCTACTGCCGTTTGTCATCATTAGCTAATGTATCCCTATTATGCTTTCACTATGGTCCTCCATGCCATATACTTTCGTAGACCATGTTAAATGACCAGATATTATTCAGGTGGAGGAGCGTTCTCGGCACAGCTGCAGCACCAACATGGTAGTGGATGATAGCATTTGTTGTGCTGCTACATGACTGTGGGATGAAATTTCTTCAGACTTCCAGTCAAGCAACAAATCCAAGAGGGTTTTGTCTCAGGAGGTTACACCTGTGATGCAAGAGCCCAAAACAGCGGGAAAAGAGCGAGAAGTGAACCGAAATTAGTGACTGGAAGTCAGGGAGAAGATCAGCTTTAATAAGGCTGATAAATCACAACTGCTTCAAACTCCATTCAGAGCGCGTCAATCTTCTTAATCCCAGAACTGTGCTCATGCACTCCAGCTCCTTTATTTAGGCCTCAGACCAGAAACAAAGAGAAAGCAGAAAAAGAGTATTTGCCAAGTAAATGTGTCTGGATTTTGTGCTCAAGGTTCACTGTTTGAACACATTTGAAGTGTCAACATTTCATCTTCTTCTTTATGCATGTATTTTCATTTTTTAAAGGAATATTTCTTTTTTCAGATGCTTATATTCCGATAAAAGAGAATCTTGTTTTTCTTAGCACCTCCAGGGCCAACACCTCTCAGTGATTTTGTCGATATCCATTTTGCATCTCTGTTTACATGAAGCTGTATTTATTTCTGTAGATGTAGGTCTTGTGAGTTCAAGATCCTTCACATATCTGAAACTGTATAATCATGGTTTAAATTATTGTCGCTGCAAAGCGCACAGATATGCTCACTGAATCAGACTGCATGCATTGCAGATGGTGGAAATGGAAAAATGATTCTATTTTAATATAATGCTATAAATATTAAAGTTGTGTACAGATGTCGCTTCAGATAAGCTAATAATGTAAGCTAACAGGTTTATGATCAGATACAGCTATTTTTTTCTTCAGCACATCCAATTCCTGGTCACATGCCAATGCCCATGACCTTCTGGTTCAAAGTTGTAAGGATCACTGTAGGGCAAACTGCCTTTTACTGCCTTTAAGCTTACAGAGTTTGAATGGCCACCTTGTTTTCCTTCACTTTGTATATGAATAGATAATATGCAGTTTAGCAACATACACAGTACAGCATGTAATGAAATGTGCCCACACTTGAAATGAAACTGTCCACTTAGAAAGCAACAATTGACAATCAGTTTCACATGCTGTTGTGCTTTCACTCTAGTGGCAGCATGAGACGGAGTCTACAACCCACACAAGTGGCTCAGGTAGTGCAGCTCATCTAGAATTGCACATCAATGCGAGCTGTGGCACGAAGGTTTCCTGTGTCTGTCAGCGCAGTGTCCAGGTCATGGAGGTGCTACCAGGAGACAGGCCAGTACATCAGGAGATGTGGAGGACTGCTACCTCCACCTTTGTTCAAGGAGGAACAGGAGGAGCACTCCCAAAGCCCTACAAAATGACCTCCAGAGGGCCACAAATGTGCATGTGTCTGCTTAAACGGTCGGAAACAGACTCCATGAGGGTGATGTGAGGGCCCGGCATCCACAGGTGGGGGTTGTGCTTACAGCCCAACACTGTGCAGGACGTTTGGCATTTGCAAGAGACACCAAATTTGCCACTGGCGTCCTGTGCTCTTCACAGATGAAAGCAGGTTCACACTGAGCACATGTGACAGACATGACAGAATCTGGAAACGCCTTGGAGAACGTTCTGCTGCCTGCAACATCCTCAGTGTAGAAGCTCTCTCTGTGTTGGCATGGATGCTCTGGGTTCCTTCCACAGTCCAAAAGCTTGTGGTTTAGGTTGACTGGCTACTCTAAATTGCTCGTATGTGTGAATGGTTGTCTGTCTGTTTTGGCTTGTGATGGGTCGGCCTCCTGTTCAGGGTGAACCCTGCCCTGGCCCTTAGTTAGTAGTGATCTGCTTCAGCTTCCCATGATTTGGAAAATGGATAGAAATTTGACTGCACAAGCAGAATCAACAAGAAATGAGTTATTGTTAATCAAACAGCAGCTCTTTGCCATTATAGATGGGTTTTTGTGTTTTGGGGCAATAAGCTGAACATTGATGCTGCCACTCAGTATAAGTGTTTCTAAAAGTCAGGCTAGCGTATCTGAGACCGGAGGAACTATGGTGAGAACTGAACTCAGCTTGACAGTAACTACACAGAGCTTTGTACAGTGAGACTCTGGGAAAATGTTGAACTGAAATTTCCCCTCAAGAGCCTTTCGCCATCACTCACTGGTCAACACATTCCATCAACACAGCTCAAAATGAAGTCTCAACATGAAGTATCCAGAATGAGTCAAACAACACTTTTTTATTGTGTTAAAGTGAGATTGTGTTAACAAATTGTCGTGTTAACTTTGCCAGCCTTATAAAAATGCTATTTATTTTTTTACAAACCATCCAAATGTAAAACAACAGGTCACGGTGAACTATGGGTTTGCCATATCAGTTGTGGCGACAGTCTTATTCCTCCTTGGTGTATAAATGTCTGCTCTTTTCCCCTTTTGCAGATGAAAGCAGCTGTAAGTGTCACTGAATCTTGAACTAGATAGTGTATTACTAAATAAAGCATTTCATTTTGCTTTCTTCCACCTCTTCTTTGCTTTTTTATGGCCCGTTTTCTTCCTCCACAGCCCTATATCCTTGTACCTATTACATGTTAGTGACAATGAAGCAAGCTGTGGATGCTGATGCTTCCTGATTGCCTGTCTTCTCCAGTTACAAAGTACACCTAGTCCACAGCCAGACAAACAATGGAACAGAGAGAGTATGCCATGATTGGCAGATTCTGAGTGGAATGTAATCCCTGCATTCAGTTATAATATATTTTTCTTCTTGGCGGATGTGCAGGTGAAACCCCGCCATCTACACCACCCTGTGCTGTTATTAAATAATAACAAACCTTAGAGGAATCAGTGCTGTTGCATCAAGAAGTGTACCTTTATTCTTACATTTTTGCTTTTCTTTTTTTTTTATATCACACTGGCTATAAAAGTGGATAGTACGTTTATAAGTAAATATTCTGATGAGTTACAAAAATAAAAATAAAAATTGTACTTTATTTTACAAGGGAAGGCTTTAAGAATGGATTCCGATGTATGCCGTCAAAAATACTCAAGGAGAAGGGAAAGCAAAGAAAATGAAAAATAGGAACAAATTAATATTAAGATGTAAGAATAAAAATGAATCAATAGAACAAAAAACAGCTGAAACATTCACAAACATCACACAACCGATTGTTAGAAGCAGCAGACTGTAATGGCAACAGGCTGAAGATATATTTGATTAAAAGGCCTTAACTTAGGGATTAGACTCTGAATGTAATAAAAAGAGAAAGTGACTGTTTCTCATTCTGAACACAATCAACCACACAGCGCGCACCACATATACATATACAGTATATATATCTATATACTCATTTTTTTTCAGTGTTCACTGGTAAGAAGCAAAGACAGAGAGTGAGATGATGAGGCAGAACATTAGAAGAGCAGAAATCTGCAGTAGACTCAGTAGCAGCTCAGTCTATAAACTTTAGATCCATTCAGCTGCTTTGGGATGAACTGGAAGTGGGTAAAGGAAAGCTACAAATCTTATGGCAGATCTTATGCATTAACTTTTAATTAATTTCCCATACTTCAGCTGTAAGTTACGCAGGTGCCTCTTTCTTGAAAAGTATTAAAAAGTGACTTTTTAACTTTAATATTTAAGGTTATTCACTTCAACATAACTGTAAATTGTAATTAAACTGTAACTTAAATTAACAGTAAATAATGGAAAAAATCTTTCAGTTCTTGTACTTGGGATTTTCTCCCATTCTTCCTGCAAAAGGTTCTAGTTCTGTAATATTCTTTGGTCGTCTTGCATGCACAGCTCTTTTAAGATCTACCCACAAATTTCCAATGGTGTTTAAATCAGGGAACTGTGATGGCCATTCCAAAACAACTTGCTATTGAGGTCGTCCATGGTTGATTTTGAGGTTTGTTTAGGATCATTGTCCTGTTGTAGAAGCTAATCCTATTTTCAGTTTCAGCTTTTTTACAGATGGTGTGATGATCAGGAATTTGTTCTGTTGCATACTTCTGATGTTGGATTTTATGATTTTATGACGCACGTAAGATTTTCTTCTGCTGACTCTTCCATGAAGGTCTTGTGGAACTGTGCACCACCACTCCTGAGTCTGATAAATCTTCCTGTAGGTTTTTTGCAGTTAAAAATACTTTACTCAACAAAATGCCAATTAAATATATTTTATATAATGTAATTTTCTGGATTTTCTTTTTTCTCACACTGTTAAAATAAAACTACCATTAAAATTATGTTCATATCTTTGTCAATGGGCAAATGTACAAAATCAGTGAGGGATCAAATAGTTATTTCCACCAGTATATATGAATTCAATAGTATTATTAGAGTACACCAATTCCATCATCATCATCATTATATTATTATTATTATTGTTGTTGTTGTTGTTGTTGTTGTTGTTATATAGCATGAGGTACAGAGGCTGCTAATTTAATACTTGTGCAATAAAGATGTTCTATTCTATTCTATTCTATTCTATTCTATTCTATTCTATTCTATTCTATTCTATTCTATTCTATTCTATTCCCTAGCCATTGTTAATTAACCCCAGGTGAATTGGCTTGCTCACTTTCATGCTCTTGATTTCCATCCTTGTCAAGTTGTCTAAAAATAGTTACAGTGACACATTTCTATACAAATTAAAAGTCGAAACACAATAACATTAACATTTGTCTAAATGTGTATTCTGCATTAAATGTTAAATGTGTACATTGGACCTACATTTTTCAAAATCAATACTGTACCTAACTTTACTTTACAAAAAGTTAGTTAGGTAGTCCTACCTTATCTCCAGGTGTTCTCTTTTAAATCTTTTGAACTCTCTGCTGCACTTACACTCAGTGAGAAGACTGAACTTGGTTGGAAATGTGGATAGAGTAGAACATAAAAATTTAATTATACAGAAAATAATATTGAAGTCATTTCTAACCAAAGAGGCATTTAATGTGAGCCAATATCTCACAATAATGGGACTCTGACACTCTGCACTCTGGGACTGCCAAACTTTTCTGTAGCCTAGACCTTATAATCAGCCATTAATAAACAGCCAGAACAAGGTTGTCCAAACAGCAAAACACGCAACCAAGAAATGATGACTAAACCAAATCTGTGATTGAACAACTGTCTACACCAGCCATGAGTGGCAGTGGAAGTTAACTCCATGCTTTCGGATAACATTCTCAGAGGTAACATATACAAGAACAGAGCCCTGTGGAACACCAAACTCACCACATTTCTGTTTATATGCATTACATTGTGCAGATGTTTCACTGTAAATTTCACAAGCAAAGCCAAAACAGGGTCAAGGCACCTCACCAGCCAAAAGGAGATGAAGAGGAACTGATATATTATTCTGAGAAAATGAACCTTGAGGAATTTCCTCCATTTTTTAAAGAGAAAGTTGAAAGTTTGAAACTTGAAAACTGCTCAACTGCTGGAAATGTCACTCAGTGTTTCACTTTCAATTTGTTTTGTTTTTTTATTCCTGTTCACTGTCTTTAAATGTCTTATGCAAGTAGGAAGTGGGGAGCTGCATCTCTCAATCCAAGATCTGATACGTCCTTAGGTTAAAATCTTGACTTGGAAATTCCATGGGTGAATTCCTTAAGTTTTTGTTATATGAGCTATTTTTTATACTACAAGATTTTTTTTTTTGTGTGTCTTTGTCTCAAAATCTAATAAATAGTAAACTATAGACCTTATAAAATTGTAATTATACACTATGCATCTCATAGTGGAACATTTCCTCTTGTGTATTAATTAGAAAATCACACATTTTACAGTGCAAAGCAGCAAACGTGACATTTTATGAATACTGTAAACCCCCTGGATCAATAAAATTGGTTAAAAATAGCTGATGTTGTTGTATACTGTAAATATTAAAAGGGCTTTTCCTTTGACTATATAGTTACTGTTCTGGAGATACAAGGTTTTCTGTTTCACAGTATGTAACTCCAACACAAACACGTTGCTACATTCCTTTTGTACCTCGTCAAAATTGGTCACCAGTGGCCTGATTATGATATCTTCAGAGCGGGTGTAGCTGGTCCTCACCACCTCAGGGTTAGGGCCAGCCTTTGGGTTTGACAGCTTAATTACCTGCTGATAAGGCACTTCCTTTCAGTGGAAAAAAATTACAGTTCACAGTGTGAAGGCAGACGCGATGCAGACCACCAGCTTACTCTCAGATCCTGAGACAAATCCGTGTGTGCGCAGGGAATATTCCTCTGTTTACACTGAGCTAATGATCTATGAGCCACTTTCTCTGTGAAGGTCTCTAAAGCATGACTTTAGTTTGCTGTAGTCCAGGTGTATAGTTCCAGACAGTAAATGTAGAAAGTAGCTGCTGAAATGATATAAATTATGTATTTTGTGGTGAAATGGGGCAAATTGCTATGTTTTGCATGACTGCAGTTTAATGTTCTAGCTTAGGCCCCAAATAAATTAATAAAACTCATGATTATTTATGAATACAGTGGTGCTTGAAGGTTTGTGAACCCTTTATAACTTTCTATAAATCTATGTTTGAATTTTTGCACATTTCCTAAAAGTAGATATTGAAAACTAAACAAATCAAAAACAAAAACAAAAAACTAAACAGAAATGTTATACTTATGATTTGTTCACCAAGGGAAAGTGCAAAAATGTGTCTCCAATACTTAAAAGTAAATAAAATAAAAATTCAAAATTAAACTCAATACATCACTTTTCTGGTATAACTGTGCACAATATAAAAAATATGAAGGGAACTAAAGCCTAAAGGCTATCTTTTTTTTTAATCATCCAAACCGTTCGCTGGGAAGCTGGAGCCTACCCCTTGACAGAAGGCCAACCCATCACAGGGCCTTAAAGCAAAATTTTTCGTTAGCAAATATTTCAGAATAGACAAGTCATTGCAGTCTTGAGTTTTTCTCTTTCACGTCCATGTTGCAGAAGATAAACCTGATCAAACAGGACACGGTAATGACCGGACATCAGTAATGTCTTGATTCTCTCCGTCTCGCTGATAGGGCTCAGCTCACTAAGCTGGAAAAGTCATTAATATTATGAGAAGAAGAGGTTTTCCTGCACCGGCTGCTAATGAGCACGCTGCAATTATCGCCACAGCGCCAGCAAGGCCCATAACATACATTTTAAGCAGGTCCGTGCATTATGAATGGAGCTGATGTGATATATACCACACAATTAAGAAACGCAATTAATGCTGTTCGTCAACTGTTGCTGATGTGTTTCTGGTAATTATGGAGACGGATGTTGCGTTGCTCACTGTTCCGCTTGTTGAGGTTTGGTATCTCATTTGTCGTTTGTGGATTCCATGCTCGCTTGGGAGTAATTCACCTGATGGGTGAGAGAGAGAATAACATTGTCTCATTACAATGTCATCTGTCATGGTGGGACATATTAAGCAGCAAGTGAACAGTCAGTTTTTGAAGTTAATGTGCTGGAAGCAGGAGCAAAAACTTACCAAAGGTAAGGCCTCCAGCAGTTAGTACCTACCAAAAGTGGTGAATCGGCCACAAGGTCATGGGTACCCATGGCAAGTAGGCAGTAGGCTAGCCTGTCTGATCCGATCTCTGATCCAAAAAAAGTGGTCAGATCACGCGATGCACCACAGCTGCTCAGTATTACCCAGGCGGTGTTAATGTTATGGTTGATCGGTGTGAACAGTATTGCTGACTTTGGTACCTTCCAGTCAGGGTAAAAAGTAGCAATGACAATAGTTCAGCCCCTCAGTCTGCAGATGGCACACTCGACCCAAGCCTCATGGGCAAATGTGGCATTCTTTACATAAATACACTTCAAATGGGGCATTGTTTGGAGCTCACTGTATCTGTGGGGAGGGAAAAAATGAGGAGAAGAAAGAAAGATCATCCCTAAAACTGCATTATGTACTTAAGACAGAGCCGCGCAACAAAAGTGCCATTGTTCGGAAAACGAGGCCCCAATCCCGGATGTTATTTACACTTGTCTGCGATTATGGATTATAATCTCCTCTCTGTGAGCATCCGGTCATTGTCGCATGATAGGCTAAAGAGGTTCTTAGTCTCTTTTCCACTGTCCCAAAGGGCTTACTTTAAGCACTTAAAAGGGTGTATAATCTCTTAAGTGGGTTCTACAAGTGCATTAGGGTCTGTGGACCCATCGTTCCGGCCTCGTTCTCACCGAGCTCCCACTGCTTCGTCATCTACTTGGCGCTCATAGGCGCTGACCCAGAAAGCATCCTTCTATTGTATTAAGCTTTGCTTAATCCATCAGGGCAGAGGCAAGGCCTGCAGAGTGTTGCTTGTTCAATGTTTTTTAACAGCACAATAGGAAGCCTTTAACACACACTTAGGCTCAGTGAGCTGGGGAATTGCATCTTTGCGGAAATGTTCTTTGAAGACGTTGAGCATTCAACGGGAGCCTGGACAGAATGATGGAAAGATATTCGTTGATCCTGAGTGGTGAAGCTGTCCAAGCATCGGCCCAATGAGCAAGGTAAAGCCCCTGTAGATGACTCTTCTCCACCAAACTGGTTCTACAAAATGAATTTCTAAAGAAAAAAACACACTGATGCTGCTAAATCCAAAATGTCGGCCTCAAATTCCTGGTCGTAACATTGGGCCCGCTTACGTCAATGGCTGTAGGACAGTTTACTGCAAGGGCTTGTCCACAGTTTTATTAAAAACATGAACAAAAGTCAAGTCAAGTCAAGTCAATTTTATTTATAAAGCGCTTTTTACAACTGACATTGTCACAAAGCAACTTCACA
>JBBIGC010000104.1:23223944-23246176 GCA_037576955.1 Lepidarchus adonis
CACACACACACACACACACACACACACACACACACACACACACACACACACACACACACACACACACACACTTCAAAGAGATCTGTGTATTGTAAGAGGCAAGAGCCTTAATAGTTACATTTTATAATTACTTTTATTATTATTACCTTGATAGTCCATTTTTACACAAGGCAAAAATGATTCAGCTTATGCAATAGTGCCCAAACAACCATAAACTGCTAAAGGTGTGATTGTAGTAAAGTGAACATTTGCCCTTTGGAAAACATTTACGTTGCACCTCAATATGACCTCACTGGTATCTGGGTTGTGACATGCAACCTTCTGACCACATGGACAAGTTCCTAACCACTAGGCCACCTCTCCCCAGATGCAAAAAGCCATCAATGAGCACTGCAAACATTTCATAAATGACATTATGTAATTTTCTCATATGACATATGATAAAATTACAGTTTTATATTAGCACCAAGCTAGCAGTGCTGTATGTTCCTTTTCTCAAACTGAAGCTAAATCTCAAATGGCTCCCTCTTGCCCATGTAGGAATTAAAATACAGGCTCTTGCACCCATGCAGTGCTGCTAATTTTATACCAAAGAATTTATATATCGACGAATGATTGACATCACTGTACTGCAGTAGCCCCAACCCGCAGTTGTTCAAATGAAAATGAAAAACTCATTTTAACCCAGCCAACAATAAACTTTTGTTCCATTTATTTCTGTTAAATTGAGCTTTTTCCAGCTTGTATTATACACTAGGCTGTAATGTAATGTACCAAAGAGCTGAAAAAGAGGCTGGATGCAGTGGCGCTGTTTTAGTGAGAGAACTCAACCATCATATGTGCAATGGTACGGAGCAGAATCGTTTTCCAGCAGAAGGAAAGGGTTTTCTCAGACAGTCTGCGTATTTTGGTGCAGGATGGCCATGACGGCTAGGCTAACTGCTAATCGATGTTAGATCCAGCAAACAACTTGTTTTTTCTAGTTTCCCATGGAATATGGAGGTAAGCAATGGTGATTTCCATGTTACATGTTTTAAACTTACCAGTCACTGATCTATCTATTTCTGAATTGTTCATTGCTGCAGTAAACAGTACATTTAAATTCAACTAGTGCAACTTAAATTCAACATTTGGGGATGTTGTATTTTTGTACTGAATTATACTTTTAGTGAAAGTGTTTTCGTGTTTTTAGATAGGCTGCCCCATTTAAGCAAGATGCACCCAATACCAGGTTTGCAAAAACACTGTATCAGCTGCTGCCTATCGTTGGGCAACCTAGGTATAACTGAAGTACCCTCAAGGTAGCGCTCACCCTACACTTCTCTGGGTGGTGTTAATAGCTGCCTACTGCTCTATGTGTAGATGGGTTAAAGGTCAATGCGATGTACTTTGAGTGATGGGGTGTGCTCAGCATTACAAGTTCTATTGGGGAAAGGGACCTCCCCTCAAAAACATGGATTGCCAGTAAAAATGCATTGTCCTCGGCTCCAGCCAGACACCCCTTCAGATGTTAAGAGCAGCTTGTCCAAACTCACACTAAGAAAAGGACACTCAGAGAAGAGAGGAGCCAGCTTTTATAACCTCCTGGAAAAAGCACACATGACTTTTGATTGGCAGCTAGCAGTAGAACAAGCTAGCAGCTAAAGCCAAGTTAGCCAAAGCAGCAGCTTTGATTGACGTGAGCAAGCTAAGTACACAAGCTAACAAGGACAGCAAGGGACTTTTTAGGCTAAACAATCTTTTTGTTGACATTTCAAGGACAAAGGCAAACATCCATTGGAGTGATATTATGAGAGGATGTGCAGCCCAAATATGGAAATGTTCTTTGGGAGATGACTTAACTGGGCTGATGCATGTGTGACGTGCCGGCATTAATCAAAACATAGAAGTTTTCTCATAAAAGCTCAGAGCAGTTGGGTGGACCTGGAGTCGGTCAAGGTATGTCACTCGGTCATGCCAAAGAGACCCTCACCCAACCTACAGGCTGTTTAATGTAACCTCTGACAAAAAGAAAATATTATTCAGTTTTTAATAGCAAAGTGTTCTTCTGACTCATTCTTTGTGTGGAAAATCATGATTTAGATAAAAGATTAGTTCATAGTTAGTATGTCGAGACGACACACAACTTAAAAGTCCTTCCCACTGCGAGGAAAAGAGTTTTTATTAACCCTTTCCTTCAGCCTGAGAAAGCAGCATTCCGTGAAATAATACATATGGATCGGAATGCTTCTGAGTACAAACTGTGAAGGGTTATATGATCATATATACCTAATATAATCCTATAATAACATTAACGGTTCCCATGCACATGCATACATTAAATTAGAACCTAACCAGCTCAGTTTTAGCATCCAGTTCCACAAAATTGACTAAATTTAACTAAAATGAGGTGGAAAAAGGAAAGAAAAGCCATTTTCAGAGACATCAGTCTCAAAAAAGGCACCGCTGATGACATTTGGGAACACAAAGCGCCCTGATGAGTGAATCGGCCACCTGTCAGGAACGGTGTTATCTCTGAATTAACACCCAGAGTGGGCAAGGTCCGCCGGAGCGGAACGTAAAACACCGGTCAATTATACACGCCGTCACAGCAGACAGCACGAGTTATGAATATTGCATTGCTGTTACATGGAGAAATAGAGTCCGCTGCTGAAAGACACAATCACCGGGTTCTCCCTTAATGAAGTAGGTTTAATGAACAAAAATATGCTTTGTGCAGCGCATGCTTATTATACACCGTTCAGCCAGAACATTAGAACCACCCGCCTAATATTGCGTAGGTCCTCCTCATTTGCCAGCTTGTGGTCAAGACGTCGTGTATTTCTGTGACCAGATGTTCTACCCTTCGCTTCACATGTGCATCAGTGAACCATGGGTGCCCACGAACCTATCACTGGTTCAACACGTTGATAGATACACACCTGTCCGAACTTCCAGCACATCACCTTTAAGAACTGACTGTTCACTTGCTGCCTAATACAGGGTGTTCATAAAATCGCTTCACAATTTCAAAAATGTATTAAGGCAATTGATTAGATATCTTCATCAGATTTGTTCGATGTACTCAGTGGTTATCAAAGTTTTTAATAACATTGCATGTGTGTATTTCAGGTTCCCTGTTAATAAATGTGGTACTGTTAAATGGACCCCAAACACTCTCTCTGTCTCCACAGATTTCTTGTGCTATGCATGTGTCTGATTTTGTTTCAGTAAGCCATGATGCACACTGTGGCGTCTCTTGAGAGGTAGACATTTTTTACGGGTTCATTTAACAGTACCTCATTTATCGACAGGGTACCTGATGCAATGTGATTACAAATTTTGATACATAAATCATCTGAGGAAGGAATCTCATCAATTGCCTTTGTAATACATTTTTGATTTCATAAAGAGACTTTATAGACACGATGTATATCCCACGCCCCCTGACATGTAATGAAATAACTAGACGTTTGTTTCACACGTGGGTGGTGTTAACATTGTAGCTGATCGGTGTGCATGGAAAAAAGTGAGCACCTACCCTGCCCACTTCCACCAGGTTGGTTACCATGACGATGCTGGCAGAGTTCTCTTGCCAGATCATCCGCCAGAAATCTCTCACTGTCTCCTGCATGGGACCTATGGGAGGAGAGAGATGGGACAAGTTTAGCACCGTATCAGACCGTCTTACCATCCTACAGTGCCCACCATCTATTAGACAGTGCTGCTTCCCCGGCTGCACTGTGTTGTTCTGATGCAGCTCTGCACTGTGACCGCTGCCTTTGAACTGCGCACCCTCTTCTGAATGTGCTTATCTCGGAATTTTTTCTGCTTCTGTCATTTTTGCTTTAATTACCTTGCGTGGCGATGTAGTGCCTCGGCCTGTGGTAACCCTATTGATCAGAAGAAAAGAAGGTCTCACACAATGAAAAAACAAGGCACAAGACCCCAATTACAATTAGGAACAGAACTTTACTACAGTATGCTGGTTTACATTTTCCGCCATATTTTATAGTCAACCCAAGTCAATGTTTATTTCTATAGCGAATTTTACAACAGCTTTACAGCGTCCAGGCCCAAGCACCTACTGAGCAATAGGTCAATAAAACCTTCTGTAGGAAGAAACCTAGGGAGGAACCGATGCTCAGAAGGGGAACAATCCTTCTCTGGTTGACACCAGACAACAGAAGGAAGTGAAACCATCTCAGATTCCAGAAGCCAATAGCTTGGAGGAACAGATACAGCGTAAAGTACAGGGAGCTGGTCTGTGCTAGTTAAAGCTAGTCTGAAGGAGGTGAGCAGGAGGGCCAATGATGGGTAGTTCAGAAATGGAATAATTCAAATGCCAGGGCCAACATTTGATACACTGATCAGCCATAACATGAACACTATTAACAGGAATCACATTGACTATTCCAGGCACTGCCCTCCCTGTTAATAGCCCTCCATGAGGGGATATATTAGACAGCAAGTGAACAACTCGCTTTAAGGTCCTGCTTCCAGTCCATCATCTTCAAGAACTGACCCCTGACAGGTCCCATTGTAATGAGCTAAATAGATTCACTTCACCTGCTGGTGGTGTTAAATTTATGACTGATTGGCCCTTGTGATCAGGAAGGCTGCAGGTTCCCAGCCCAGACAAAAATGAGGTACTCTTGAGCAAGGTGCCGTCCCACTGAACTGCTCCCTGTTTGCTGTTGGTTGCTACCTGCTGCTCCATACGTGATGGGTTAATTGAGGTCCCATTTTATTGTGGTGAACAATGGGCTTCACGTTCCTGCTTCTAGACTTCAAGAACTCTTCACTGGAAATATGCCACGCCCCATACAGGTGCCATTGTAATGGACTAGATAGTCAATGGTAGGTAATGTTATGGCTATAATTATTACTTATTTGTGATTATTTCATATTTACTGATTAAACACTACATTCCTACCCCCATGCTGTGCAGTTACTTTTGCTCACTACGCAGCTTTGGGATTCCCAGTCGTCTCTGCCTGAGTCGCTTGCTCTGACCCCCATCAGCGTTAGAGCCAGAGGGAAATACATTAATGATTGCCAATGCTTGGCTCTCTTATATGAGAACCTATTGGTCAATATTACGAGTGAATCCCCTGCGCGACGGAGCCGGTAATCGTTTTATTAGCTGCAATATTGCCGGGCGACATGATTATAGATCTGGCGGAGAGAGCAGAGCCCTATATCACATTGAGCTTGATGGATTTATGCCCATTCGCCTCCATAGTGTAATAGGCCACAATCATATCCACAGTGTCATTATAGTGCTCAGATGGAGGGTGGGCTTCTTTTATGTGGAACGATGGCGTGTAAAGTAGATACAGTGCAGTGTGAGAGTTTGTGGTCATTGGACATGCTTGAACCCATTACTTTGTGTACGTAGGTATGTGTGTGTGTGAGTAAAAAGTTGACAATTGTCTCAGATTGTTGGAATCTTGGGCCTATAATAATGCGCATGATGCTCTGATTTCCTTCTCAATGGCCCTCAAGCTCACTGTAACCAGAACCTCACCATGGCCACCGTGTCAGTCTTTAGCCTGATGAAATAAAGCAGTAAACCCAGGAGAGGATGTGTGTAAGGGGTGGTGTTAGGCAGTGTCTAATGCAGAGCAGCGTCTAATGCAGAAATGGTTTCTTTTCTTATCAAATTACTATGGCAGCGATAGTTTCCAGCAGGGCCTCTATGGTATTTCCTATGATAATGTCAGAGTAACTGATTTTTATTTGTTTTCCCACATTGGGGCAAATAATAGTTATAATTAATTGTGCAAAGAGATTTAAACTTGTCCAGCCAAACACAAATGGTTTATTGACCCTGATATCACAATTCTTTTTCTTCTGCTGTCTTATTTTATTTATTATTTATTTATTTGTTCAGTTGTTAATTTATTAGTTCATAACTTTATTTGTTCTTTTGTCGGTTTATGAATTGACACCTTGTTCCACCTGTACACCCTCTTTTGTCTCCCATGACCAGATCCTCCATCATTGGGACCTCCTGCTCACCTGTCCCAGACTAGCTCAACTATCATGGACCATCTCCCTGTACTTCATGCTAATTATGCTTCATTGTTAAAAGTCAAGAAACAAAACTAACTCAGGCCTGTCTGATTCGACTGGGAAATGTGGGTTTGTCTTATACGGTTTTTATGCTAAATTGTTTTTTATGTTTGTTTGTTTTTTGATTTGACAATACACACAAGCCAACAATGTAATAACAACTTGTAATACCATAGCTATCAATGAGCAGCAACCTAGCATCCAGATTTCCAGTTATTATACAGTTTTTATGCTAATTTTTTTTTATTTATTTTTTTTTTTTTTATTGGACAATACGCACACTCCAATACTGTAATAACAACTTGCAATGCAAAAGCTGCCAATGAGCCGCATCCAGATTTCCACAGAAACCATTAAACACCTTAAATAAAGGCAATTTTACACCAGTATCACTGCTTTCGGTTTTACAATGTGAGGACATTTAAATATTAAAATAAAATGGATTATATAATTTACTGCAGTGCATATGTTCCAGTGAACTTGAACATAAACAGTATATTAATATATATTAACTTTAGTTACAGGACGCGCTCTTTTCTGTGCTGCATGACAGGAGTCTAATCAGCACGGGAGCACTGGGCTCATGTCAACACAGATATCTTATATTATTTAAGCAATATTAAATATACTAGCATATAGTTTTGCTATTTTGATAAATAATTGAGAAAATATAAAATATATAGTGTTTTATTTAGTGTCAGTAACAGTTTTATGGTTGATCAGTTCCATGTTCTGTCTAAGTATTTATACCCCAGTGTCTGTTCTCTGTTGCTCTTACCCATGGTTTTCATACTGTGATCTTCTAAGTTATTCTCGACCCTTTATGTATTCTTGTTTTCCCATTTCTGTTTATGTCCAGTGTTTGATCATCTTTAGCTACTCTAATGATAGTCTCTCATTAAAATGCAAACTATGTAACATAACAAAATAACTAACTGCTTTACTGAATATTGCTAGAATAAAGCATCAAAAACTGGTGACGCAGCATTTTGTTTTTATGCACCAGAAATGTGGAACTCATTACCAGTTCATAGTCACCAGGCCGCTACAACTGCTAGCTTTAAAAAGCAGCAACAAATAATTAAAGAAATAAAATAAAATAAAACTTTTTCATTTACCCAGGCTTCCTCTTAATCGCCTGTTTTCTTTTCATTGCTCTTGTACTTATATTTTTCATTTTATGAGTCCACTGTGCTTCATTACAGGTCACCACACTGTGCCGACAGCCTGAGACCTGTAAGGGTTCACTTCTACCTACTGGACACTCAACTGGCCTTACCGGTGCATGCTGCACTTATAATATATTTGATGGCATATTTATCATAAGATGAAGATTGTGTAATGCATGAGAGATTAGAATTTAGGATATACATCATGTGCATAAGTCATACTCACATCTATGTAGTTGGCGTTGATGTAGTCTGAGTGGGGGTCCCCCTCCAGCGCCTGCAGTCGGACTCGAGTGTGATCATCTGTGGGGTCAAATATTCATAGAAGAGCCAGTCTAAAGTTACACTTACACTTTACAGCACAAAATACACTGATGAAGCCCAAGGTATGCATGAACCACTTATATGCAGAAGGTCCTTTGTTTAAAAACACGCTTTGAGCTAAATAAGGGGATTATGAGTCTCCACTGTACTTGTAAAGTAGTTTAGATTTCAGAGTTAATAAAAAGAAGAAGTGCTTAACTGGAATCCTTGTGTTTCTGTCTTCTGAGATATTTGTGCATACAAGGGCTCCTCGACTTACAACATACTCAACTTATAAAAATTTGTGGTTACAACCACAGCACACAGTGCATCACAACAAAATGTAACCGCTGTATTTAACTCATCACATTGGCACACGTGGAGAAGGGGGCAGCTATCAACAGCGCACGGGGAGCAGTGAAGTGAGGACGGTACCTTGCTCAAGGGTTACCTCAGTAGTGCCTGGGGTGAGACTTGAATCTGTGACCTTCTGATCTCAGGCGCAAAGTCCAAATCACTAGGCCACCACTGCCCCCTTTTTTAATGGTGTGAAAGTGAAAGTACATATCATAAAACACTCGGAAAAACAGAGCCTCAGGTGGGTGAATGTCTCCTTCTGGTGGACTGACAGAGGAATGGCCCCAGGGCATTACACACGTAGATGTGCTTATGAAAGGGGATTTCGAATTGCATCTTACAACACACGCTGTGGAACAGGAACTATGGACCCCCTGTATACTGGATTCAACATTCTCTGCTTATGTTTATTAATCTAGTACAGAGCACAAAGAAGACAATAAAAAGTCATTTATACATGTGTACTACTCAGCTACTTTGGAAATGAGATTCTCTGTGAATGTCATTCGTTTAGATAAAGAATGATGTTGACTATATAAACTAATCAGCTATAACATTAAGACCACCTGCCTAATATTGAGTATCATGCTGTTTTCTGACCCCTTTCTGTCAGTCCAAGCATTAACAGCTCCTCTTTGGGATCAGACCACACTCCCCACATGCATCAGTAAGCCTTGGGTGCCCATGACCCTGTTGATTCACCAGTTGTCCTTCCTGGGATCCTTCCATCCTTCCTAGGGTTCAGGGACGATCGCACTCCCTTGAGTCACAACTACAGGGAGTACTGGGTCCCAGAGTAAGACCAGCTGACATGCATTGAGAGGATAATCAATCACTGCTAAAGCTCACACAGCATCCAACTCGATGCTGCATTTTGGAACTGATTTCTTAGACCAAAGCCCCTTTATCGCCTTAAAAAAATTATAATAGATTTCAGAGCTGTAGCTTGTTTCTTTAGAATCTTCCTTAGTATTCCAGGCTTTCTCTTAGTGTTTTCCTTTTTTTCCCCCAGTAGTTTATTTTCTCAAGGGTAACCCCTCTAGGTTTTGATTTCCTTTTTCTGCTACTTCTACTTTCTTTTTTAATTGTATTATTTTCGTTCCATAGCTCAGCTTGTTAAAACACCTAGCTGCAGTTCGTGGTATCCCAAGTTTGAATCTTGCTTTTTCGATCTGCGCAACCCTCCCTGGGAACCCTACAGCATTCCTGTATCATAAGTTGAATTTTGATGTAAGTCAAAACCCCTTACATACTGTGTTTTGCCCTGGGGCCATTCCACTGTCACACCACCAGAGGGAGACATTTAGCCACCTGAGGCTCGGCATTGCATTTTTTTTTAGCATTTTATTAAAGTTACTTTCACTTTTCACCCCACTAAAAAAAGCAACAACAAAAAACAGGGTTTGGGGCAGTGTCATAATCACGACACATGTGTAAGTACATGTGTAAGTGGAGTAAGTGGAGGAGCCCCTGTATTTGTTGAGCGGGACACGGAGATGAGTGGTGTGGCCCACAACTGTATTAAGCCAAACCTGCTCCTGAAGTTCCACATCTGCCAGTCACACAAATTGCACCACAACAAAATGTGGTCTCTGCATTTAACCCATCCACACATGGAGTAGCAGGCAGCTATCAACAGCACATGTGGAAAAGCGTAGCAGGACAGTACCTTGCTAGTTCCTTGTTAGTGCCAGGGCTGAGATTTGAACCTGTGACCCTTTAATTACAAGTACAAGGTCCTAACCATCATTGCCATAGTTCTGTTAAAGCGCTGATTTGTTGGATCCAGTGTGTCAAGTGATATTTGAGGCAGAATCTGCTGCAAATCAGGGGGTAGGGATTGGCCCAAGGGAAAGGAATTGGGATTGGGACTTTCACATTCTCCTTGATGGCTCCACCACATCCCTGCTTTCTATAAACTCTGGTCCTCAGTCAGTGAGTGGGTACACAGTTTGCATGTCTTTAACCCATGGTAGATACATTTGGTGTAGAAATGACGCTACATCTGGTCTTTACTACTGTGATGCTTTGTGAGATGTTTCTAAAGGAGAGGCTAGAAACAAGGCCTCTTGTACTTGGCCCCCATTTGCCACAAGCAATTATCACCAAAGGTGGAAAACAGACATGAACTGACATCTTCTCTTAAGACATGCATGCTCGGCTTGCCCACCATTAACATGCAGCCCCTGGAGTTTCCTGCACCCCAAAGGTGCTGTGCCATTTTTGGTAATTATCAGAGCACTTCAGGAGAGGGCAGGTGAGAAAGAGAGAAAGCATGGAATGATGAGAGGATGGGCAAAAGGAGAAGTCTGACACTTGCTCCGCACGCACGCGTGGCGCTGGGCTTTGATCAAGGTGAGAATGCAAATGGGATGTCGAGAGACATCAACCAGAAACAGTCTCATGCTCTCTGGCGGTCTGAAGTCTCTGCACTGTCAATGTCTCTCGCTCAAAAGACACCAGCACTGGTCTTTATATGGGTCTCTCTCACCTCACATGTGATTTCTCTGACATTCATGCTATGGCAGGGTGGAGTGAGTGAGCAAAGAAGGAAGGAAAGAGAAAATGAAAGAGAGAGGGAAGTAATTAGACACCTAGAGTCAGTAGTCGCTGTAAAGTTCTCTGCAGAGGTCCTCCCGGTAGCCAGGGCCAAGAAAATAGCCTCTAATTGGGAAGAGCTGCCCAGATTACAGGGCAGAGGCCTTGTTCTGGCAGTCTCCTTCCATCAGTACCCACCGAAGCCATCTGACCACTGTTACCTCCATTTAAGGCACTTTTGAGGCACCATCTAAGACCACACACACTGCAGTCACAGTTCAATGCTGCTTTGGCTTCTCTAACTCACCTGTTTAACTGCTCATGATTGAAAATATAACTATATACAGTAGTGGAAT
Organism: Lepidarchus adonis; assembly: GCA_037576955.1. Lineage (NCBI taxonomy): Eukaryota > Metazoa > Chordata > Actinopteri > Characiformes > Lepidarchidae > Lepidarchus > Lepidarchus adonis. The sequence goes on from JBBIGC010000104.1 coordinate 23,234,725, forward strand.
GCAGAGAATAAAAAAAAAATTACAGGACTTACACTGACTTAAACATTAAATAACATGGGAATGGAGATAGCAATGGGAACACATGAATAGTCAACCTGTGGCTTCAAACTCCAAACTCCGAACTACCAACATTTACTGATGAACATCCTGTACTCTTTTAAGCACTCTTTGATAGTAATGTACCACTATAGTTCATGTTGTAGCATCTGCCATCTGTATCCAATGTACCAGACTAATCTGAAGTATCTGAAGAGGAATGTCATGGACTCTTTTAGGACTACCAGATAATAATAGGTCATGCTGTTCATGCTGTAGCACTTGACATCTGTATTTATTGCACTAGACTTGTTTATAGCATTTAATGAAAATGAAGAATGTGTCGGGAGTGTGAATAAAATTGATAAAAGCTCCAAGTCATTGCTTTCGCAAAGCAACAACGCGTGTCTGACATCAGTGACAGCAAAGCAACACAGGTCACAACTGACGACGTTTACTGAACTGATTTTGAAGGGTTTTAAGAAAGGTAAGTAACTTTTGCATTTCGGTGTTGCTAATTTTATACGGAAGAATTTACATGTAGACGGATGATTGACAGCGCTGTACTGCAGTAACCCCACCCTCCATTCGTTCAAACGAAAATTAAAAACTAATTTTTTTCCCAGCCAGCAAGAAACTTTTGTTTATTTTATTTCTGTTAAATGTAACTTTTCCAGCTTGTATTATACACTAGGATGTAATATAATGTAACAAAGGGCTGAAAAACTTTGCTGCTTTGCTTTTCAAACTGTTCATTGATGCAGTAAACAGTACATTTAAATTCAACAAATTATTTGGGGAGTTCTGAGGTGGCGGGGCCCCAGGGGTGGATGAGGTCCATCCTTAGTTTCTCAAAGCTCTGGCTGTTGTAAGGCTGTCCTGGTTGACACGTCTTTGCACCAATGCATGGACATCGGGGTCAGTACCTCTGGATTGGCAAACCGGAGTGGTGGTACCCCTTTTTAAGAAAGGGGACCGGAGGATGTGCTCCAACTATAGGGGGATCACACTCCTCAGCCGCCCTGGGAAGGTCTATTCAGGGGTGCTGGAGAAGAGAGTCCAGTTGATTTTCGAATCTCGGATTCAAGAGGAACAATGTGGATTCTCCCCGGTTGTGGAACACTGAACCAGCTCTACACCCAGGCCAGGGTTCTGGAGGGAGCATGGAATTTTGCCCAACCAGTTCACATGTGTTTTGTGGATTTGGAAAAGGCATTCGACCGTGTCCCCTGGAATATCCTGTGGGGTGTGCTCCAAGAGTACAGGGTACAGGGCTCGCTGCTACGAGCCATTCAGTCCCTGTACAGGAGGAGCATAAGCTTGGTCCGCATTGCTGGTAATAAGTCAAATCCATTCCCTGTTGAGGTTGGACTCCGCCAAGGCTGCCCTTTGTCACTGTTTCTGTTCATACGTTTTATGGACAGAATTTCTAGGCGCAACCAAGGGGTGGAGGGGGTCAGGTTCGGTGACTTCAGAATCTCGTCTCTGTTATTAGCAGATGATGTGGTTCTGTTGGCTTCACCGGGCCATAACCTACAGCCCTCACTGGAGCGCTTCGCAGCCGAGGGGGTGAGGTGGTTTGGGCATCTGGTCAGGATGCCCCCTGGGCCCCATTCTAGGAGGGTGTTCCAGGCATGCCCCATTGGAAGAAGGCCACGGGGTAGGCCCAGGACACGCTGGAGAGATTATATCTCTCAGCTGGCCTGGGAACGCCTCAGGGTCCCCCCAGAAAAGCTGGAGGAGGTGGCTGGGGAGAGGGAGGTCTAGGCTTCCTAACTTTCTGCTGCTCCCGCAACCCGACTCCGGATAAGCGACAGACAATGGATGGATGTGTGGATAATCATTTGGGGATGTCGTCTTTTTGTACTGAATTGTACTTTTTAGTGAATGTGTTCTTGTTTTTAGATAGGACAGCCAATTTAAACAAACCGCACCCTATACAAGGTTTGTAAAACTCATGTATAAGCCATTGGGCAAATACAGTACATACATTATGATGTAAATTTTTTCCATGCATATAGCTATAATGAAATGCATCACTTTTTAAAATAGAAAGTAACGGTTTCCTGTACAATTTATGGAAAATATGTTACATTTAACTGGGGCCAGTGGTGGCCTAGTGGTACCACCGAGGAACCCTGGAGCAACCTGCTGATGTGTTCACAATGACAAAGAGTCACTTTAGCTACACAAAAAAGCAAATGGTTAGTTCAGCTTTTATAATTAACCCTTTATATATGCAACAAGATGACTTTACCGGACAAGGGAAATTCTCATATTACATTTTAATGTCATTTGGACTGTTTCAATTGGTCCATTTCTTGTGAAATGTTCACACAATGTAAAGAGCAGCTGGCATTATAAAAAACATTTAAAAACGAGGTTTTGAAATGACAGCGGCAATTACCAGATGAGAAACAAGAAACACCACAGTGCATGGCTGTGGTCCTACAGAGCTGCAGTCTGCCATCTCTGGTCTAAATGATGGAGAACAGTGTGGAGAGATCAAAAGGTGGGTGCAGTCAAGGCTGATACACTTGGCTTCAGCACAACGACCATAGTACCTTCTTCAGTGTTTCCAGTATCAAAATACTCTTGACCACAAGGGCATTAGGGAGCCTGTAATGTGGTGTGCCCACTGTAGCCACTCATTTGCCACTCACAAAGTTTTTTTTTTCCATTGCCAGTAACTGTGGTGGCTGGATGGCTGGGTCTATAAAACGATGGATCTTCCAGGTCTGCAGTGGTTAGTACCAAATGTGATCCAAGGAAGGACAACCAGTCAATAGTTAACAGGGTCATGGGTGCCCGAGCCTCACTGATGCGCTAGATGACTAGACAGATCCCACAAAATCGCTGCTAAAGTACAAAGTCTATGATGCATATCTTGCAGATTTGTAATGACAATTACTGGTAATTTTATATAAAAGGGCATCAATAACTCAAGACAGCTTATGGCATCTGCTGTCACATGGTGGCATTAGTTCGATTCCCAGAACTACCTGCTAGACTGAAGTGCCCATAAGCAAGGGCCCTAACCTCCATGCACTCACCTGGCACCACTATAATGGTTGCCTACTGCTCTGTGTGTGTGTGTGTGTGTGTGTGCGCTTCCATTGGGTACAATGCAGAGAATAATTGCAGTGGTTAGTATTATCACCACACAGCAAGAAGGTCCTGGGTTCTACCTCCAGGTTGGCCACAGTGGCCCTTCTGTATGGAGTGTACTATCTCTCCCCATGTTTGTGTGGGTTTCCTCCAGGTTCTCTGGTTTTCTCCCACAGTCCAAAGGACTCACAGATCCACAGTCAGCTGGCATTGGCTCCGGCTTCCCCACGACAGCAAATAGATAAGTTCAGGTTTTGAGTAAATTGTAATAAACAGCCTTTTTGCCATACAATATTTAATGTACTTTTATAATTGATCTTTTTAAAGGCTCTTAAGTATTAGTTTCCCAATAAAAGTCAATCAATTGTCAGAATAACTACTAAATTACCAGACTTCCAGAAACTGTGGATAGGCCAACTTATGGACAGTTCCAGCAGAAGTGGGTGTGAGAAAGTGTAATAGCATACAACACCTTTGCTTCTGAAAATAAAGCTATTATAAAATGTTAACTTCTCTATAAAAAAGACACTCTCAGCCATGGAGCTATTAAAAAAGCAAATACGCTGTTTCACAGCTCAGCCAGTGGCTTCCTCTCTCGCTCTCTCTCTCTCTCTAAGAACTGTCCCCGCTATCTCACTAGCCTATTAATCACTGCTCCAAAGCCTATGGCCTTCTTACTGTCCTAATAAACAGTTACACCACGCCGTCAGCGACTCACCACGCGTTTTACACCTAAATAGCTTATTAAATCCCGGCTTGGCGAGAAAGGTGCTGTCAAACTCGCCAAGTGCTGCCTCGTACTGTTTGTGGCATGAGAGAGAAGCGTTCTGAGACTTAATCCATTTTAATCCGGTTCCAGCCGCACGGAGATTAGACGTTTTGTCCCCAAAGAGTACCTGAGAGGAGCAGAGCGGGTCTTCGGAGCAGCTGAAAGTGCTCAAGCCTCTGTCTGGATGAGTGTCATTCTAATCTGAATGGGATTAATCCCCCGAGTTCATTTGCACTAAGGTCAACAGAGCGACGAAAGGCCTTAGAATCCGTTTTTTAGAAAAAGAAGGACCCACTATTGAATATAATAATTTCTGTCATGATCACATGGATCTCATTACTGAATTCAGGCAACAAAACACCAATCAGCCAGAACATTAACACCACCTGCCTAATATAGAGCAGCTCTGTCGGTGGTGCACTTTGTACAACAGTAGCCTCTCTTTGGGATCAGGCCAGACAGGCTAGCCTTCACTCCCCATATGCATCAGGGAGCCTCAGGTGCCCTTTACCTTGTAGGTGATTCACCAGTTGTCCTTCCTTGAAGAACCTGGAACATCCCACAAGACCTGCTGTTCTGCAGAAGCAGTTGCCATCACAAGGACCTTGTGACACATCAGCTTCAAGAACATACTGTTCACTTGTTGCCTAACATATTCCAGCATCTTCGTATGCTACCACACGGAGCTTGAATGCTAAATCAAACAAACGTTTCCTTTCCATCGCTCAAACAGCTTCCCTTTGTGAGACTAGATGAGTTGTGTTTCTCATGGAGACGGAAAACGCATGGGGCAGCGCCGGGGGTGGAAAAGGGTAGGTTTTTTTGGTGTACGGAAAGCGCAGTGGGTCATTTCGGATCGACGTTTACAAGAGAACCCGTTTGCCACAGACCAGCTACTATTGGAGACCAGCATTTATTTCTATTTTTATCTTTCGATCCAGGCATTTAATGGAAACGGGTGATTAAAAGAGACAGGCTATTATTAGAAGATATACGGTAAAGCTGGAAATACAGGAAACACTTTCAACTCCTCTGCCACATTAATTACACTTCAACTAGTCACCTGTATAAAAGACACTTGTCCACAGACTAAATCAATCAATCAGACTCTGACCTCTCCACCATGTCCAAGACCAAAAAGCTGTCTAAGGATGTCAGGGACAAGATTGTAGCCCTGCACAAGGCTGGAAAGGGCTACAAAACCATAAGCAAGAAGGTGGATGAGAAGGAGAACTGTTGCTGCAAATGTTTGAAAATGGAAGAAACACAAAATGATCATCAATTGACCTTGGTCTGGGGCTCCACACAAGACCTCACCTCGTGGTGTCAGGATGATCATGAAAAAGGTGAGAGATCAGCCAAGAACTACACGGCAGGAGCTTGTCAATGATCTCAAGGCAGATGGGACCACAGTCACCATGAAAACCACTGGTAACACATGATTCAGAGAGTGCTTCTGTGGTCACATGAGACCAAAGTTGAGTTATTTGGTCTCAATTCACCTTGCTGTGTTTGGGAAAGGCAATGCTGACCCCAAGAACACAATCCCCATTGTCAAGCATGGAGGTGGAAACATTATGCTTTGGGGGTGTTTCTCTGCTTCTTCACCTTCCCGCAACAATGGGAGGATGGACAGGGCCACATACTGTAAAATCTTCAGTGACAACCTTCTTCCCTCTGCCAGGACACTGAAAATGGGTGGTGGATGGTCTTCCAGCACAGTGACCAGCACCAAAGCAAACAGCCAAGGCAACAAAGTGGAGGAGTGGACCAAACTTTCTCCTGCTAAGTGCGCAAACCTGGTCATCAAATACAAGAAACTTCTGACCTCTGTGCTGCCAACAAGGGCTTTGCCATCAAGTACTAAACCTTGTTGATCAAATACTTATTTCACTCAATGAAATGCAAATCAATTTATATATTTTGATTTTGATATTTGGATTTTCTTTTTTATATTCTATCTCTCACTGTTATTGACTGTTCATTTCTTTGTCAAACTATTTGACTTGATCAAAAAATTATTTCCTCCACTGTATATTTCCAACATTCTGGGAAAAACACATTTTAGGTTCAAGTCTGAATGGCTGGTGGTTGCAGAAGCATCAGAGGAGCCCTAGTGGTTTGGACCTTGCCCTTGGGCTGTGAAGGCTGTAGGGTCAAGTCCCCACCCAGGCACCACTTAGGTACCCTTGAACAAGGTGCTGTCCCATTACACTGCTACCTGGGGGGGTTTTCATAGCTGACCACTGCTCCACATATGGATGTGTTAAAGGTCACATTTCATTGTGGTGCACTGTGTGATGGGGTGAAGTTCACAATGATACAGTCACTTTCTTGGTCTTCTTGCATTACTTGCTCCAATTTTATGGAAGGAAGAGTCTGTTTCAGGTGATTGTTGATGAGTTAATCTAATGTAACTTTATGTTAATAAGAAGATCTACAACAAAATGGCGAATCGTGTGAATGCATTTTTTTCTCTGCAGGCCAGACTCGATCCTTTATACAACAGTACTGGATCCAAGCGGTTGCAGAAATCAGCAGGGCTGCCGTTGTGGCCTGGTGGTGCTTGTGCGTACTGTATTCCACTGTATTCATTTATTGTGGTCAATAAAAACAAAAGCAAGCGCAGCCCACTGATAATAAGAGAAGTAAACACAGGACACTGAGGATGCGGCCTGCATGGTAATAACCCAGCTTTGGTCAACACATCAGAGGAAGCTTTTTTTCCACACTGCAGGGGAACCTCTGAAGGTTCTGATGCTACGTGAAGGGAATTCATGTCAGTCCGAGTTTGTGGAAAGCTAGGCTCATCGCACAATTGCACCAACTTGAAAGAAGTGGGCCCACTTCAAAAGCTCACCTCTTAACTCCACCCTAATGAAGACGAACAGCCCGGGCTCACACGCCTTAGCCTGCACACACTCTGGCCTCACGTGCCCAGAGCTAACGGTGCTGATGTGTCAAAGTGAATGGCAGGGGGTAGAATGGAGCAGAGTGTATTGATTTCCCAATGGGATCTGCTCTGCATCCCTATATGATCAGGAGGGCTGTTGGTATCACTTGGAGGAAAATTGCGTCATGCATTTCAAACCTGGCCCACTTCAGTAAAGGCAAGTGGGGCTCTTATCATTTTTGTCGTGCCATAGAAGCTCAACTGGAGGGTCTACAGTTCACATGCACAGGGGGAGAGCAGAATATTCTGTGAGAGGGCATCTGAACAAGCTGAGCTTTAATGGGGGACAGGTCACATTGTTGAAAATGTTATTTTGACAAAGCTGTCATTGTATTTTAATGAAAAATTAATAAAAAAAAATACATTTATTATTATTTTAAAAAGAATGTTAATTTTTTTAAGTATAGTACAGTTCAGTACTTTGTATTATAGTATATGTTTAACGCAGTCGCCCCACAGTAAGAATGTCCTGGGTTCCGCCACAGGAGTGTATAAGCTCCCCCAGTGTTTGTGTAGGTTTCCTCCAGGTTCTCCGGTTTTCTCCCACAGCCCAAAGGCTTATGGTTTAGATTAACTGGCTACTCAACTTTTCCCATAGGTGTGAGTGTGTCCAAATGGTTGTCTGTTTCTGTGTTGCCCTGTGATTGGTTGGTCTCATGTCCAGGGTGAACCCTGCACTGGGCCCCGTGTCAGCTGGGATTGGCTCCAGCTTCCCCGTGACTCGAAATGGATAAGCAGTTTGGAGAATGGATGGATGTAAAACATGATAAATGTTTTAAAGTTATGACTGATTGGTGTAAATGACATTTCTGCTGCCACATATCATCCATAATTAGAGAGAGCTTAGAGAACTGGCTTCAGGTTTCCTCAATAATGGAACTTACACATACTGAGCCATATCTCTCTCTTTCTTTCTCTCTCTCTCTCTCGCGCGCCACATTTGCCTAATTACAGCATGAATTAACTAGAGGCTGTTCTCGGCGAGGTATTGAAGACAACAGGCAGTGAGGAACAGAGGGAGCGGCGCAGAGAGAGAGAGAGAGAGATTTGTTTTCAATAGTTAGTGAGGGTCAAACCATCACATGTCAGACAATTTCCTTTTTCTTTCTTGTTCATTTTTTCTCTCCCTATTTTATGCCCCACTCTCCCTCTTTTGCTCTCATTCTTTATTTGTTTCTTTCTTCCTCTCTCCGTCTCCCTCTCTTTTACTCTCTCTACATCTCCATCATCTTTTCTTTCTCTCCCTCCCTGCATCTTAACCTGCCTTTCTCCCTCTTCTTTCACTCTTTTTCCTCTCTAAGTCCCTCTCTTTCTCTCTTTCTCTCTCCCTGCATTTGCCTTCTCTCTCTTTCCATTTTCCTCTCTCCCTCTTATTTTTCCCCTCTATGTCTCTCTCTCTCTCACTCAAGAGACCTGCCTTCTTTCTTTCTTTCTTTCTTTCTTTCTTTCTTTCTTTCTTTCTTTCTTTCTTTCTTTCTTTCTTTCTTTCTTTCACATAAGCCTTCATCGCCTTTTTCTCTTTCCCTCCCTCACATTCTTCTTGCATCTTAAACTGCCCCTCTCCCTCTTTTATTCTTTCTTCTCCATCTCGCTCTAGTCCTCTCTCTCTCTCACCCATGCTTTAATCTCTCCTACTTTTCTCTCCATCCTTGCATCTTAACCTGTGCTTCTCCCTTTCTTTCTTTCCCTCATTCTCCCCATTCACTCTCCCCATCCTTTTCTCTTCATTGCTTTGCCATCCTCTTTCTCCTTCCTCTCTCTGTTGCAATCACTCTTTCTCTCTCTCTTCCCCTCTATGTTACTTTGCCCTTCTTGCCCCCCCTTTTCCACCCCCCACATTCTTTCTCTCTCTCTCTCTCTCTCTCTCTCTCTCTCTCTCTCTCTCTCTCTCTGATATGTAAATGTTTGCCAATAACACTGTTTATTTTGGGAACGCTGTCTGCTGAATTATAGATGACCATATGGGGGATTTATGTTTGACACGGGACGCTCCAAAGCACGGCAGGATGAGCATGATGGGACAGATGCCTCTAATCGAAAGCGCTTACCTTTCTTCTATAAATTGTCAGAGGTAATCAAAGAATGCATCACTGTTTTTGTGTGTGTGTGTGTGTGTGTGTGTGTGTGTGTGTGTGTGTGTGTGTGTAGGCGTCTTCGTGACTCAGGCTCCCCACACTGTGCTGACACTCCTGAATGCACCAAAATATGACCAAATATCAGCAGTTCACAGAGATTAACACTCATTCATGATCTCAGTGCAGTTAATCATGTTTTTCACTGTAAAGTTCCTGCATCATCTCAACACAGCCTCCTGTTCAATATGGATGCATGAGCACAGTTGTGCACATTCATCAGGACGTGCGTATACACAGGAATATAGGGCTGGTTTATTCACTAGAGGCACGACGGTGATACTAGAACACTTCTATACAAACACTCCCTTTCTTAAAAGACATCATGGTCTGTGACGGTTAAGACTAGGTCAGGGAGGAGATAGTAGTTCAAAATGGATTATGTTAAAAGAAAAATTGAATTTACAGCATTCGCTCTTATCCATTATTATGATCATTATCATATCCAATGGCGTAGAGGAAGAAGAGTTGGGGGTTAAGTACCTTACCCTGTGGGCTGGTTCTGGGGTTCGAATCCATGACCCTTAATCACAAACCCAACCATTTGTTCATGGCTGCCCCCTAAAGTGTAGTATTCACCTAGTGGTTTAGACCTTGCTCTTGTGATCAGAACGTTGAAGGTTCAAGTCCAAGCCCAGGCACCACTGAGAAACCCATGAGCAAGGTACTGTCCCAAATTGTATATATCTGCTCACTGCTCCAAGTGTGGAGGTGTTAAAGGTCACATTTCACTGTGGTGCATGTTGTGGGATGTTAACAATAGCAAATAGCCACATTCAGTTTAAAATGGTTAAGTCGAGGGTTCACAAAAGGGTTGAGATTGGATCAATATGTTTATTACAGTGATTTTCTGGCTTCCATTGGCATTTCTGAAGCCCTGACATTTTTCTACACAGTGCTTTTAGCTGTCACTTCCATCATGAAAACAAAAACACTATTCTACATATATGTACATACTGACAAACTTGTACAAACGTGATCATGTAACGAACATGAGATCCCCCATAGCTGACTATTGAGCCTGAGACCCTTTTGTGAACAGTGTACAGAGATAGTCGATGAGGCATGAGCTGGTTAGAAGAACACAGGTTTGGCTCTGGATTTCTTCTCCATGTCTCCAGCCTTTGCATGGATGTGTGACACCCCATCAGATTATGTAGCAGACTGTGAGCAGTCAATGTCCATTTAACCCATGAACACACAAGCAGGACCACTGGGCTGCACACCTGAACCTGAGGTGTAGCTTTGGGGGGTTAACACCTTGCTGAAGGACAAATCAGCCATAAATGTGTGAGGAGAAAAGTGCTGTTTTCTGACCCACCCTTCCCACATTTCCCCATTAGGTCTCAGCAAAACAACCCCTCAGTCAAAAGCCCTCATCTCCAACCATTAGGCCACAGCTGCCCCCTAAATGCAAATCAGCAACACTCAAATGAAGCACTGAGGCCTATTTAGTTCTAAGAACGGGTCAACACACTGACCTGACAAACACTTTCGGCGCTGTTTACTGGAATAATATTGTTTACTGGATTTATTCAATTATTTTAGACAATAAACACACAAGTGTCTACACAGTACTGCACATCAGACACACTGTCATCCTCTGCTAGTGGCCCAGAGGAATGGCATCAAAAGATGTGAGTGTAGAACTCTCTCATGAAAAGGAAGAAGACCATTATTCCTCCATTTTTCCAACAATTTGGTGAGAAAATTAACATTTGCACCGTCGTACAGTAAGATGGACACTTTTCATTACCCGTGTGTGTAATTAAGAGGGTTTAACAAAAGCAGATTCATCATAATACCCGCTGGCTATCAACGGGTGACAGGCTGTTTTGGGGCCAGTGTTTCATTTACACACACTTTGACTTTAAAGAATGTCTTGGCAGTTACAACAAATCCTTTAAAAAAGCATTAACGTCTTTCAGTAACAGGGAGCATGCAGAAAAGGAGCGCTGCAAACAGAACCAGTGGTTCTAATGAAAGAAAATATCACCTTTATAGCAAAAGTTTTAGAACACTCCATTTTTACTGGTCATTTAAGTAATGCTTCTACAGTGAATAAGGATAAATGGTGAATTTAAAAAATTTAATAAATAAATGTTTTTTAAAAATGCTTTTAAAAAGTTAAAATATGCATTTTGCAGGAACTTACTTCTTTCCTGAAGCATGGGAACTAATTGATGCCCTAAAAGTTAATGTAAAGAAGAGGTGCCATAAGTTTTGTAGTTTTACCTTTATTCCATTCTGTCCAGTTCATCCCAAAGCAGCTGGAGCTGAAGTATGGAGACTGAGCTGCTACTGAAGCTACTGTCGAGAACTTTTCTTCTAATGTTCTACTCATTCTCTCACTGTGTGTCTTTGTTTCTGGCCTTTCCCTCCACATTGTGATCTCCATATACAGTACTACTTCCTGCGCTACAGTACTGTACTAATACTGCATCAGAGGGTGGA
>JBBIGC010000104.1:23246276-23265901 GCA_037576955.1 Lepidarchus adonis
AATTGTGTTGGTTTTGTTCTTTGAACAAGGTGATGTTCATGCACGGCTCATTTTGTGCACCAGTAAAAAAACATATCGTCTTGAATTTGAAAAAAAAAATCATAATTTATTTTTCACTAAAGAAGGGTTCGGTGAATGTGCATATGAAACTGGTGGGGTTCGGTACCTCCAAAAAGGTTAAGAACCACTGGTCTAGAGGATAGAGAGTCTGGAGGATAGGGAGTCTGGAGGATAGGGAGTCTGGAGGATAGGGAGTCTGAAGGACAGAGAGTCAGGAGGATAGAGAGTCTGGAGGATATGGAGTCTGGAGGATAGAGAGTCTGGAGGACAGAGAGTCTGAAGGACATAGAGAGCGAGGAACATAGAGAGTCAAATTTAGTAGGTAGATTGATTGCATCTTAACTACGGGTGGGAATTTCTGGTATGGTAGGAATCATAATACAATATGGGATACGTGGCCCACGATAATGATAATATTGCAATTCCATGATTCTGCGATAATCAATATATTGCACAACAATAACGTATCGATATAACACAGAAACACTGGGATGCATCATTAATTTACATAAGTAACAGCAATGCTTTTGTCACCTTTCCCATATTTACTTTGCGTCCGTGATCGGAAGCGCAGAGAAACCGGTACTTCAGCTTCACGGCTTCACTTCTGTGCATTGTGCTAACAACTGAACTCACATAAAGCAACTCTTTCCACCCATTTTCCCGCATCAAACACTACATAGTCGAACGAACACTACACAGTGCATTGCTCCCCATGAAACACACCTTCCACTACAGTTTTAACCGTGTCTATACCGGACAAATTATGGAGCGATGCACTTCTTCTCTGATCTCAATTATTGTTGAGAACAGTTCAGCAAACACTAGATATTGACAATGAAGTGCGATTCTGCAAACTTGGATTATTGAGTCTTTATCTGTTTTTAAAGAAGCTTCCAGCCATGTGTGTTTATTCATGTTGACAGTTTGCTAGTAGTGTCATGCAATCACTTTTCAAGAAGTGTAGGAAAAAGACGCACAGAGATTAAAAAAAATGTATATATATTTTGCATTACAAAAGATAAGTCACATAATAATCCATTCTCTGTTCCGTCAATATTCTAAATAAGGAAGTTTAAATGAGGCTGGGGCGTCTCAGCCAAGCTTTTTTTTGCATCTACCTGTTGCAAAGTTCATCTTCAGCTTTTACCCAAGTCTCCTGCACTCAGTCGAGCAGCACCACCCAGAGAAGAGAAGAAGTAGCTACGCCGATGAGTCAACTTTGCGGTGAATGTTTAGTCATTTAAATATAAATATTGCCGTCTTGACGTATTGTATCGCATGAGCAAGGAAGATGATATATCGATATTTTGGCCCATACCTAATCTTAACCAGTAGATGGCAAAACATAACAAGTTAAATGCGTGTTTTCTGCTTTATTCCTGCAGCTGAAAATGAATAAAACAGATTTTAAAATTAATGAACTTGGTTTTGGACTTCTGCACAGTTCTGCAACTTATCACAATAATTTGTTGTAAAATGTTCTCCACTTGCATCGTCACTGGATTTAGATTTTACACAAGTTTAGCAAGGTTGTGAGCAAAACCACAGTAGATGTCAGGGGATATTTTTTTCTTTGAAGAAATGAATTTTTTTTTTCAAAACTGCAGTGAGATTGAGATGTGTAAGGGGGAACCATACACTGTACGGGTATCAAAGAACAATAGTGTAAAATGAGGTCAATGACAACCAGCTACTCTTCATTTTTGTGGACTAGACATGCAAACTGATGCATTAAGATGTAGACCAAGAAAAGCAGAATGAAGAAGAACAGAAATACAAAAAAGTAGGTGGGAAGGAAACAACAGTGGAAGAAGAGTGTGGATGAAAAGAATCAGGAAGAAAGAAAAAATTTTGACCATGGTATAATATTCACCTTCACTGGGAATGACAAGTATGTAGGGCGTGGTATTTTGTCCCCTACCTATTACCACTAAGACAAGGTTTTACGTTCCAGGTCGGCATGCATGAGAAAAGAAAGAAAGAAAAAATAGTCTAAAGAAAGACGCCTTCACTTCTCGGTGCCTGTAAGTCCTTCATGGCTTCAGTATACAGTGGAACATTCCCGAAAACAGATAAGCAAAGTCTATGTATAAATGTATTCATACTAACAGCTATTCATTCCAGGAGCTTCTGGATAAAAAAAGAGTTTAAATTTAGTCTACAGATTTAAATTACAGGCATATATATATATATGTATATATATACTTCTCTCTTATTTTTTTTATATTTTATGAATATGAAAAGGACTGTTACAATAGGTAGGAAACTTTAGTGTCTATTGAAAATGAGTGGGAAATTAATTAAAAAAATAACAAAAACAAAAGTAAAATATGTTTGAACTTTGTGGCAAAGACCTTTTTTGCTTCTTTTTAGGAAAAGTATGTAGAAAATATATGTATTATCATATTATATTATTATATATTAAAATATTTCTATAATAACAATGACAAAATCGTTTTATTATTCTGCATATTTTGCTTTAAAAAGATCATTGGTTATTATTTTATTGCAACTGTTTAGCTAGTTTAAGCCACAAAGTTTAAAGCATGTCTTTTCCAAAGCAGAAACACAACTAAGAACCCAATAAGAACCCAATTGAGAATGTTCTGAAAGGGATGGTGAACAAAAGAGAAAATACATGCCTGTTAGAACAAATGGATGAAATGAACAGAAAGTGAATGGATGCAAATCAAAAGCAAACTGTGCACAAACTTAAGCTACTGCTTCAAAATGGATTAGCAGCAAACAAAAAAGAACAGAATGGAAAATTAAACAAAGTGTAATCACTTTTTTACGTCTGTTAGCTCAAATGGAGGGTTTTAATATCATCGATCTTTACTTCATTAATGTAAAACGATGCTTTATAACAGAAAATGAACTAGATTAAAGAACCAAAAGCATAAAAACAATTAACTGGAGGCAGAGACTCATGCAAATAAAAGATGAGATTTAAGTTTCTATTCATTCCCATGGGGCTGGGTCTGTCATGATGAATGTGGATGTGAATTTAGATCTACTTTTTAAACCTTCATCTAGAAAGTGCTTTTTATCTGCCTTATGGTATGGTGCTCTGAGTGAAAGCTTTTAATTGAACATGACATGCTACATGATGAGCTCATCAAGTAATCTGCAAGTTAATGTAGACCTATTTTCCCCAATAGAAATCATGGCATTAATGGCAAAGAAAATCATCATTTATCTTCATCAAATTGCTCGTCCAATATAAAGAGTAGAGAGAGTGAAAAGAAGTGTCATACCTTTGGTAGCCAGGCGCACACAGTTGATTTTGGTTTCCTGGAAGAAGAAACAAAGAGTTAGTTTTAAGTGAAATACTGAACACCTCTCTCTACTGAGAGACTTTGTTTGTCAAGACAAGTTAATTGGCACTGCCAAGCCAACGTAAGCCATTAGCACCACCAGCATAATACAAAAGGAGCTCCTCTTTGGGATCAGACCAGATGGGCTAGTCTACTCCCCACATGCATCAGTGTGCCTTGGCTTCCCATGACCCATCAGTCCTTCCTCGGATCACTTGTCAAAATTGGCTCAAATTCTTACTGCTTCTGCTTCTAGTTCATCAACTTCAAGAACTGACTGTTCACTAGCTGCTTTTACCAGACTTCGTTGTAGCCCTCACTTTAGTGTTGCTCTGTGTAAACAAAATGCTTGATTGTTCAGATTGGTCAGATATAATATGCATTTCACATCACGTCTCTGTTGATTGCTTATGTTTTCATATAGCTTGTGATATATAAATAACAATTATAATAATAATTATAATAATAACAACAACAACAATAACAATAATAATAATAATAAGTATTATTATTATTATTTCCTTCCGAGGTTTCTTCGTCCAGCTTAGGGAGTTTTTCCCTGCTTTGGATTCTGTGCAGCTGCTTTGTTGTTAAAAAATGAAATAGAAATAAATTGGACTCAACTCGACTAAACTGCCCATGCAGGTGCCACTGTGTAGGTTCTGTGTTATATAATAATAATAATAATATCCACTGGTATAAGGGACTCCTCGCTCCCACTCCTCAAAAAATAGCTGCTCTGCTATTTTTCCCCTTGAATAAAAAATAGAGTCTGCGCAGCATGGCATGACATTTAGAGATCCAGACAGAATCACTTTGTTGCCTTGTCACTCATGTTTATCTGTTTAAGCTTTATTATATTCCCATTGATAGACATCACCCTAATGTGCAAGTGATGACACTATCGCTTTGCCATGTCTAACGGCAGAATCCCCACTTTACAGCACACACACACACACACACACACACACACACACACACACACACACACACACACGGATGTGAAAAATGGTCAAATACTAATTGATTAGCATCTTCATTTTTAGTGGCAGTCGATAGAGGCCTGCAGCTTCCTACATTATTCATTGAAATGAACCTGTGTATTGATCCCCTACTGTCCACTGTAGAAACCTCAATGCACCTGCTCACACACATGCCACCGTGTAGGCCGATCGGTAGAAGCCACTTGTTGGTAAATGTACAGCCTTTAAGTGGTAAGAGCATAATATTGCACTTATGGCTTTTGAAGGAAACAAATGAACCGATTATTAAAAGAATGAAAAATCGATTCCGAGAGGGAGAATTTATAAAGAGGAAGCTGAGGCTCAGGGCAACACAATCTCCCCAAGCTTAAGGCGAAGCAAAGTGCAAAGTGGGCCCTGATGTGACCGCAATATGTGCTCAAAATCAACACTCAATTTACAAAGACTGAGCACAGGACCTCAATCTGCTCACAGCCCCACTGAGGGCATAGCTTCCTGCCTGCAGGGGTTAAATCAGTGTCCACTGCCAATGATCTCCTCATCTCTTGCTTAGATGGCGACAACTATTAGGATTTAATTCTTTGCATTTTGATAGAAGGTTTGTTTTTTGTTTGTTTTTTTAATTAAATTAAAGCAACATAAAAACAAGAATAAGAAATGGAAAATTAAATTTTAATGAGTTGTGTGTATAAAGTAGTTGATGTGTGTTGGGAGCTGTTAGAACTGTATTAACTTTATTCTAATATAAGTGTCTGAAAATAAGAAATAAAAAAAACACTCACTTTCTCTAAACTACTCCTATAAATAAATTTCTCAGGGGATTAAGACTTTAGCACAGTACTGTATATGTTTTAGTTTCAGGATGAACCTAAAATCCAGTATAACCTTCAAAGGGGAACTAAATGTGACATACCCTAAACTTTTGAATGCACTTGTCCAACTGTTCTCTTTTTCTTTTAGCTTAAAAGCAAAAATCAGGTGTTTTATCCATGAATTGACCAATAAATTAGTATTTAAACAGTCTTCCTCATCATGCTGTTCACATTGATCAATTGATCAACAGTACGTCACCATTACAAGGCTTCAAACAGGATGTTCTCAGACGAAAGTGACCACTGAGATTAAAGAGTCTTCAGAAGATACAGAGAGACTGGAAGAGTCACAGAAAGACAGAAGTGAACGTCTTTGGCCACATCCCACACTCATGACCACTTCATTGTGAACAGTGTACTGCAGAACTGGATGATGAACGTCACTCAACTCCAGGCACAAGAGGTGAGAGGAACCCAAGTGTCGTGTCAGACCATTAGAAACCAGTTACATCAGCATGGTCTGCAACGACCTGCAGGGACCCACACCACCAGGCACAGACGTCATCGTCCTGCATAGGCCAGGGAGTATTTACTTTCTCCAGACCTGAATCGCATAGAAAACCTATGGGGTCATCTGAGTCCCCGTGTAGAGGATCGGACCTCTGTTCCCCAGAACCTCAATGACCCGGGGGCAACATTTTAAGAAAAGTGTGATGCCTCAACAACAAACACCCTACCTTCATCATATCACTGTAGTGTGAACTTTTTACGTTTTCCATAAATTTCACCCGAAAGCCCTAACTTGGTGTATATTGCGTTCATTGTTTTTTTGTGCACTAAGCTCCATGCATTCAGTGTTTCATACTAAGCAACACAATAAAACAGGCAGGTCACCCTCTCAGTTAATGTTGAGCAAGATAAATTGGATCATGTGTTAAACAGTGTCACCTGAACATTATCCCACCGAGACCATACATCTGATCTTCTGACATGTGTTCCATCACCAACAAAATGAGACAGGGTGCCACCAAGAATGACTCATCTCATCTTACTGCACCACTGATCTACAAACATGCAGAGATCTAATGACCAGGCGACCTTGAAATGACAAACAGCTCCCTCACCATTATCATGATTCTCATCATCACCATCATCATCTATAGGTGCAAGAGATTGTATATTTATTAAACAATAAATAAATAATAGTTGGGGGCTGTTGTAGGGTAGGGTAGTGGGTAACATTGCTGCTCTGCACTTTTCCCTGTCTGGACAAACACCAACACACACAACAAGAGTCCTTGAGCAAGACACCTAACACTGTTCACTTACATCTGTAACATAATGTTAGTGTCTCTGGAGATATATTTGCCTTCCAGTGCATACACGTTAACAAATAAAGAGGTGTTTAATTGTATACATGGTTCTTTGCATTAATATAAATAAATAAATAAATAAATAAAATAATAGTAATAACAACAACAATAATTATTATTATTATTGCTGTTGTTCTTGTTGTTAACAGTAAACATTTGCAAGTTAAAAATATAAATAAAAAAAACATAAACTGATAGTAAAAAAAAGCAATAAAATAAGCATAGAATAATTAAAGTATAATTTAATAAAAAAAACGAAGGATCTCTTTTCATACAAGCAGTAGGATTGTTGCTTTCTTGGATGTTATTTGGTTTCCTAGTGGAATGCAGGTCTACTTATAGGTTTGATTGGTTAATAAATGATAGATAACTGTAATAGTGACAAACCAAACCCTTTCAATGGATCCCTAATGGCCCTGCTTCCTCAGAAAGTACCAGCCTCCACACAGAACAGCTCCTAACGGATGGAATAGCTGTATCTTCATGGAGACCTCCAGCTTAAGTGGGAGCCACTGAAGGCCGAGCACGCACTGCCACATCTGAGCATGCTGGAGCGTGTCATATCTCTGCGTACGGACGGCCGAGGCAAATTCGGCTCATCTCCACCAGCTCATTGTGTTCTGACATTTCACCTCCACAGATGGAGCCAGTCTAGCACAATGCAGTCATCTCCTCACACGTGCTCCTCCCTTTCACTCCCTTAGGTTCTCGCAGTCTTCTCCCTGGTTAATGATTTTACTGCTTTCTGAACACTGGGCGGAAACTACTTTTTATGCTTTGCCAGAATGTAAATGGCTGATGAAGAGGAAGCTGTGCATGTAGGAAGGTTTTCTGTGCTGTTATGTGGACAGGGAGGGATGCTGTGAGAGAAAAGCCCTCAGCAGTAAGCCATCCCCTGACATATCCCTGCTGCAACCCTCTGTTTCTTTCCTTTCAGCTCTTTCCCTGCTTTTCCATATTCTGTTGTTCAAATCAAGGTTGCCAAGAATAAAAGAGTTGGGTGAGAGGCAGCAATGTCACATAGAAACAATTGAAGGTGTTAGATGACCACACCCAATCAAAATACAGGGCAAGTCGCTGGAACGGTCCTGTGGGCATGGAACACCCCTCTCTCACCTGAAAGGCTTGTGGACAGACAATAATGGGGGAGCTCCTTACGAGAATTTTCAGGAGCTTTAGTAAATCTAGTGTTAATGAGGGATTCCCTCACTCCAGCATTCAGGCCTGTGCTCATACACTTGTAGTGACTCTGGTAAAGGATGATTTGTCAGTCCTGATTGTGTGACAAGTCCACTGGGTTGTTTTCTTAGGTCATGTGATTTTCAGTTCAATTTTCAGAAGTTCATGGCTATCTCTGTTATTTAAGCCCTCTTGTGGTTGGTTATTGTCTTCATGGTGTTGTCATTGTGGTGCTAGTTACTGATCGTTGTGTAAGTGCTTATGTTCAATTACTGGGGGTTTTGTGCCAGATCTTTGTATGTTTATCTTGAATTCGACTCAACTCATTTACAGATGGCTCGTCTTCATTTCCCTCTATTCCAGTGCCTGTGTTTTTAACATGACTGACCTCTCGGTTGTGATCTAACTACTTTATTCGGTTTTATAATGAGGGCCTACAATAAAGGCTGATTTATATCTAGCCCAAGCTATTGCTGTTGAGATCATTTACATATGTATAATTATGTGTCTGCATCACTAACATTGCTCTGCCAAAATGCTGGTAAAACTCTGAGCTCAGGAGCAGGTTAATCACAGAACTGTGCAGGAAACCAGCTTATTGGTTCAGAGCTGTGCAGGTCTTCAGCAAAAAAAAAAAGTGTGAGCTGCTATAAACACCAGACATCATTGGATGAGATTTCACTAAAACCATTTTAAAACAAAGGTGGGGGAGTTGGTTCAATATCAGTAACAGACAGTGGTCAAGTTAAAAGTGGTATTTTTTTAAATTTATTATATTGTATCAATAAATTATTATTTGCATTCTACCCATCTGAAGCTGAGAACAGACAGTGGGAGCAGTGGGGGCCACTGTAGCAGCACCCGGGGAACAGTTGGTGGTTAGGGGCCTTTTTCAAGGACTCTTCAGCCTCCTGCTGGAACCCAGGATCCAATTCTCTAACCCAGCGGCCCCCAACCTTTTTTGTGCCACGGACCGTTTTAATGTCCAACAATGTTTTCACTGACCGGCCTTTAAGGTGTCACGGATAAATACAACAATATAAAGTAATATGATCAAAGGAAAGTTTACATGCTACCATAGCAACCAGAGCGAATTAGGGGCAGAGAGGAGGATGTTATTTGCGCATTTCAGGACGACGCTGCTAATAAAGTTTTAAAATTACAGAATACTGGCAAAGATGCTACGGACTGAGATTTTTATTTATTTATTTTTTTTGAAGATTACATTTTTTGTACGTCCCAGTACAAAATGCTCAACCGCCCTGTACCGGTCCACAGCCTGCTGGTTGGGGACCACTGCTCTAACCATTATGCCACAGCTGCCCAAGTTGCAGCATTGTTACTAGTCATTCTACACCTGGAAGTATTCCACAAATACTCCTACAAAGTAGTGACAACAAAGTAACAAACTTTCCACAGATTTTACCAGAAGGTCTCCTGGAAATATAAAAAAGACAGATGAAAGGAAAGCAGCAGACGCCAGATGGTCAAAGGAAGCGCTTCTGAGAGATATTTACTCCTCCTGCTTCAGCCCCTAACCTACTGAGGTAGAGGCGTACAGCAGTGGAACAGGAGAAGAACATAAAGTATCTCTCAGCCTAAAGCCCACTGTGTACCTATACCATATCATAATGGAGGGGTTTGCATGCTTCTGTGACCCTAAGAGCTTTGGGACACAGCTGCTGGTGGGGTATCTAAGGCGAGGGTCCAGACTAAGAACAATTTAATTAACGTTTAAAAAGTTCTTTGTGGATCTTTACCCGTCGGTTGACCTAGCCCATGTCATAGAAGGAGGAAACCGGAGAACCTGGTAAAGAACCCAAGGCAATCACAGGAAGAGCTTGTACACTCCACATAGAAAGTGACCTGGGGACCAAACTCAGGACCTTCCTGCTATGAGGCAAAATCACTGTACCACTATCCAGGACCACTTACAGATGTGCTGCAAGCAAATGCAGAGGAGGAGGAGAGTTACTAGGTACATTTACTTGAGTACTGTACTATACTTAAGTCACGTTTTTGAGTATCCGTACTTTACTTGAGTAGTCTTTGAGTAGACTTCACTACAATTAAAAGGCAAAACCATACTTTTCACTTCCCTGCATTTCTATCAAGGTTCTCGTTACTTCTGAAAGTGGGTGTTGTTTTTTTCACTTTTCTAAAATGTGATTGGTTGTTTAGCAGATGACAGCCTATCAGAAATCACCAATAGTGTTATGTTCGCTGTAACACTGCAATGGCAGCATTTCTCAAACACGGTCAACCAGTGGAAGGAGAATGGACAGAGATGGAGAAGAAGGCGACTCTTGATGCTCGCACCTAAGGCCATATTTAGAGTCGATGTTTAGGTTGATGAAAAGGATAAAAAAAATCATTTTAAATGTGTGCCCTGTTTGTCTAAAACAAACTATATTACAGCATTAAAAACTCACCATCTAATCTACAGAAGCATATTGAGGTATGAAAACAGTTTATTAACTACAACTGAAAATTTGTAATGAAGTTTGCGATTTTTTAGATAGCAATAATAAGTAATATTACGGTTACTGTGTGCAGTATGGCCAGTGAAATCACTTTCTATGGATTTGGCCCACTGGTCTACTAACGTTAATGCTTAATGTCGATATGTAAAATGGAGCTACTCCAATACGACTAACGCTTACTGAAGACTTAATGTGTTAGATATTGTAAGATAATCAACAATGTAGTGAAATATGTACTTTTAATACTTGTACTTAAGACATTTTTGTAAGCAAGTACTTCAGTACTTCAACTTAAGTGAAACTGACAGTACGACTTTCACATGTATTGGAGTAACATTTGACTAGCAGTATCTGTACTTTCACTTAAGTAATGAAGTTTTAGTACTTTGTCCACCTCTGAGCAAATGTAGCATTAGGAATCTTGCCCAAGGACTGTTCACACAAGTAGGGAACTGAACTCCAGTTTTCTGCATGGAGGGCTATTACCTACAACACTATACCACCCATACCTAGATTGAGGTACAGCAACAGTGATGGAAAAACACGCTCCAATAAAACACACTTCAATAGTTTTCCTGTGAGGAGCCTGTTTCCTGCACATGGACCCATAAGATCTTAGTTAAGCCACTGTGTGCAATCCTCTTTGCCATTTTGCTGGGCTTCTGGCATTTTGGCAATACGGTTCACTCTCACCCCTGCAACTTAAAAGCGAACGGGGCTTTTACAAGCCACTCTCTGAAGAAGAAGTGCCCTGAGCTACAATTACTCGCTCTTTTAGCAAGATCCTCCATTCCCTTATACCAAAAGGCGAGGTTTAAGCCCAAACACACTCAAATGCACTGCCTCCTTACTGTGCCAGGGATAGGTCCCTAGATGGGTGAGGTACTAGAATTAACCAGCTATATTTCTCTCCACCAAGAAAAGCGAGAATTCTGCTCTGTGAACTCTCGTTCTGTAAGATTCTCGCTCTTCCCCCAGGGAGGCCTGCTCTACCCACACCACAAATTGACAGCTGTTATCAGTATCTGCATATCAAAGGCCTGACTGTCTGCAGTGGTGATCTCTGCTCTTATTGGTGTTATTAATGTTGGAGGATGCTTTTAGCTTATGGTTTTTTGACTGCTCACTAGAAAATTCAAATACAGATACAATGACCAAAACGAGACAGAGAAACAGGAGCCTCGGACAGACTTTCACCATGAGGAAGCGTTGGACATTTGCTCTGGTTGAGTGTTGGCTTTCTTTTTCTATCTCTCCATACATACACAGTGTCCTCCAGCTGCTCTCTGTTACTGCCTTCATTATATGTTTGTTTTGCTTTAAATGGAAAAGAGCTTCCTATGTAGAACATTTTGCAAAGAATCCATTTTAAAACCTACAATCATCACAACAACACCCCATTCCAGTCCACTGGGGTGCACTTGGAATCTTTCATCAACTTCATTGGCTGCCAATATCCTATCAGTTCTGCTCCTCCCTAAATTTCTGAACTACTCCACTCATACACTCCTGCCGGTTCTCTACACTCCTCTCATTCTGATCTTCTCCAAGTTCCCAAATTTCACCTCAAGTCAATGGGAGGCTGACCATTAATACCCCTATAAGGAACCAATGCGCAGTTGCTTTTCCACTGCACTGCTGCCCGGATCAGACCCGGATGACTATGTCATAAAACGTCCACTTCACCTCACTTCACAAACCAACAATGGTGGAACACATCTTGTGTTTTCAGGTGATTCTCGAGCACTAAGATCAGATCTTCATGTTCAAAATAAACTTTTCTGCATCTTTTAGACTTTGAAAGAAATTGCCAACAACAAAGATTATGTGAAAGACCACAGGTGAGATTTGTAATGACTTTGTAATCGCTTTTCTAGTCACGGACAAGCGTTAGGTCAAATGCCTGCCCACACCCGATGACATCACAGGTTCCCGGCCCCAGAACCAGGAAAAAGTTAGTGCCAATTCCGAGCTGGCACCAACTTTTTTGCAGTGGAAAAGCACGGCACTGGTTTCAAAATTGCGAACCAGCTTGGAACGGCACCGGCACCAGTGCAGTTGAAAAGCACCATCAGGGTACCTGCCCCTAAACTCTGGAATTCCTTCCCACTAAACCTTTATGTTTATGTTTAAATATTTATGTTGACATGCAATTTTTGAGGAGGCTATGAGTCCAAGAATTTCATTGCTAGTAATGATGTTCCATTGTTCCGTGCATATGACAATTAAGAATACGAGAAACAACTCTTCATACATACATTTACTTTATTTACTTATCGTTTATGTTCTACACTGCAGATTTAGATTATTTGTCGTGTTTTAAGTATCAATTACTTGTTTCTTATTCTTGATTTTAGATTATAATCTTACATTTATTTTTATTTTATATTATTTGAAAATTGTGATTTTCAAAAAGTGATGGATGGACAGATAATTTCACTTGTTTTAAGTAACATTTTTTATCAAATAGTAATTGTTTTTATCTTTAGACTAGCAAGTTTTGCAGTGTAAAGTTTGATACTTACGATATTTGTTGTTGGTGTACTTTACTTTAATTATTTATTATCTTTATACTTTACAGCACACGCGTCAATCTCCTGGAGGTCAATATCCAGCACAGTTTGGTAGTTTCCTTCCTCAAACACACTCACTCATCCTGGTAATTAACAGGTGATTTGAAACAGGTGTGTCAGTGCAGGGAAATCATCAAACTGTGCAGGACACCAACCACCAGGACCGGAATTTGTCACCCCTGATTTACAGCATTGTGTATGGAAGCTGCAAAACCAAATCTCATCGTACTTATGCAATGACAATAATAAATATATTATATTCTAATCTTAAAATATTTCCCATTACATGAAAGTGTACCTAAAGATGCAGAATAGCACCCATGGATACTGTTAGGTGTTGTTGATGATAATAATAAGGTTCCAAAAAACATTAAATTGGATCCATTTAATGTTTTGTTTTAAGAACAATTCTGGTATTTTGTGAAGCTTAAAGTTAATTCTGGTGTCTTTATTCTTCAGAATTCTGAGAATATGCACAAGTAAAAGAAAGGGGCCTGTAGCCCAGCTTTTATAATACAGATGAACAAAATGAGTGGCAGCCCAGTGAGTGAGTAATACAAAAGAATATTTCTTAATGAATGAATCTCTCCCATTACTTTCTGACATCACAATACAATATAGTTATAACTATTAGTTCAATCAGAATTAATAAATGCCTTGGGATTAATCTGTCTAAATCAAATCATCAATATTTACACTGAGAAGCATTTTAAATATTGTGATCGCATAACAAGGTCTAATGATCTGCAGTCAGGTGATATACTTTTATGAGAATTCTTGTGAATTCATCTGAATTACAACAGATTGGTTTGTTCAATAACAAGTGGTTTTTCCTATTTACTTGTCACAGAACCACAGCAGATTCTCATTCACGATTTGTTCATGGATGTTCAAGTCTGAGTCCTGTTCATAATTCATATGGTTGCAGCAGTCATATGACAGGTGTTGAGACTTTTGGTGAAAAGTTAGTTAATGTTTTTGTAGCTGAACACCTGTTTGAGTGTAGCCTGACAATAGTGAAAGTGATTCTTTGTCATTGCGAACACACCTCTGCATTGAACCCATTACACATGCACACATGGAGCAGCGGGCAGCTATCAACAGCACACAGTACCTTGCTCAAGGATGCCTGGGCTGGGACTTAAACCATGCACCCTTCAAATCCCAGGGGCAAAGTCCTAACCACTAGGCCACCACTGCCCCACAATACTGGTTGTTCATTGTATTCATTTCATACTTGTGCTATCTACAGTGATCTATGGGGTTCAGGTAAGGTCATACAGTTTAATTTGGTTTAACTTTTGCACTGGACAGTACAGTCAGTTTTTAATTGGCAACATTTAAAACGTTAGCAGACTCTTGGTATGAAAAGGGAAACGGGTCAAACCTGTTTCACCTGTTTCACTTTTTTTATACACAAGCATAGGCGTACTGTTGTCATCTGGCATCATTAAACACCAAGGCTCTCTGGTTGTTTTTATACTGCTAATTTTATGCATTGAAAAAGCGGACATGCATGGAAGACAGGAGCGCCATCTTTGTTTTTTGGGTTTTTTCCGTTCCCTCTAAATCATTATCATAATGAAAATAAATAACTGCCAAATCGGCAGCTGGCAAATCCATTTGCTTTCCAGTGCTCTGAAAATTATGAATTATATCAATTGCAACACAGCTTTCCCCAAAGGTTTCTTGGCGTATGGCAAAGGTGGTATCAAGTCTGAACTACCAACCTTAATCCATATTTTATGCATGATTCTCCGATCAATTTATCTAGGTCATGGTTTGAGACTGTTTTGAGCGTTTTTCTCCGAGCATACAAAACAGAGATTGAATTGAACAAGATCCAATCAAATCAAGAGCCACAGACAACAGCAGCTGCAGCACCGGCCAATGCAGGCCAGCGACAATGCTGGGTGTAGACTGTAGACTAGGTTTCAACAGAACTTCACACGTGGTGCATTACAGCACCAAAATCAACTTGTACAACTCTCAGTCTGGTGGCAGCATGATTTTTTAATGTTATGAAGGCAGTCTGATAGTTTATGTTGGTTGTAGTTCCAGTTTTAAACAAAAAAATTCACGTTTGCTGCATAAACTTCAGTGACACTTATGGGCATGGATTTTGATTTTTCAAAATTTTCATTCACAAACGTTCTGTCATTGGATCAGATTTTTATGCTGCTGGAATATCAATGTTTGGACTATGATATAAACACCAGGGAATTACCTAAGGGAATGGATTGACATGATTGGTGGCATTCTGCCATAACTCACCCCGTTGGCTCTGCTCAGAGCTTGGAAGTAAATGCTGTAGCTCTTGGCTGGAGACAATGGCGCATTCCAGTAACCATTATAGGTCTTGTTGTCCCCTATGGTGAAGGGTTGTACCACTGCTAAGTTAACAGGGGCCAGCTCTGCTGCAAAGTAATGCGGCGAGTCCAGGATAGAGGCATTCCGGAAACTAACGGGGACGGAGAAACACTCAGTGACGTCTGTCGCTCGCCGAACTTTCTGCTTCCGCTCCTCCTGAACCACCACTTGGTACGCGCTGGAGACAGAAAGGATTGCTGTGGTTAAGCAGTGGGAATAAGAGCTTGCACTCAGTAACGTTACATATGTTCCAAGCATACACATTATAGAATGGCCTGTTCAGCTGCTAGAACACTCAAATACAATGTTCTCACCAATCAGCCATTACAGTAACACCACCTGTCTAATAGTTAGCAGGTTCCCTTGTTCATTCTTTGTTCCCCAAAGTCTATCAACTAAGCCTGCTGTTGGTTTATCAGTTGTTCTTGCTTGGATCACTTTTTGTAGGCTTTGGAGGTTCTGGAGATGCTCAGTCACAAAAAGGCCTCAGATCTTTACACTCCTGCTTCCAGTACATCAATTTCAAGAATTTACTATTCACTTAAGCCTACTACATCCCACCCCTTGACAGGAACCAGTGTAACAAGATAATCAATGTTATTCACTTCACCTGCCAGTGGTTTTAAAGTTGTGGCTGATTGGATGGCGTTCATATGGAGTTGATGGTATATGGAGTCAAGCACTACTATAGTACTAAATGCTCCAGGGCTTACATTTGTTTTCCTCAAGAACTAGAACTAGACTGATGAACTGGGTGGCAAACAGGTTAACATGCTAACATGCTAACAGGCTAACAGGCCTCCATTAAAATTCACTGATGGGCTCTGAATGAAAGAATTTGCTGAAGGACTTACTGAAAAACAAATGTTGAAAATGTTGATCTAATGCCTTACACACTTCAAATGATTGTGTTAATGGTAGCACACTTAGCTTGATGCTAACACAACACTGGTTTAGAGCATCTGTTACATGAAGTAATGTAGAAATATAAATGTCAAAAAATAAGAAGAATTCAGAAACATTTTCACATTTCAGTAAAGGATTCAACCTTTTCATACATATTAGTATGTGTTTACAAAAATGATAGAAAGATGAAAATTATAAATAAATTAATTTATTAAAACACAACAACATAACAACATGGGTCTGGTTAAAACTGAAATGTCTGGACAGCAAATATACTCCTAATTGTAGAAAGAGCCATATGACATTTTTTATATATAATTTTATTTACTTATTTATTTATTTTAGTAGCTCCATTATACAATGGTAAGTGATGAAGTTCTTCCTCATTCTGTGGTCCATGACTCCTTGTCAACAATAGTCAACTCCTGATGTGTTCAATGCTGAAACACACCTCATTAAACTTGTCTGTTCCCGGCTGGACGCCGGCTGTCCACCACCACCCCTGGCCTGCCCTAAACAAACTCCATGTCTTGATGGAAGGATGTTATATCATAATTATTACAGATAAAAACTGTACCATTAATTGTCAGACCAGAGTCAATGCTGCTATTATACACCAACTCAGGTTCTATTCCTTACTATGCATATACAAAATATCTTTCTTGTGTTTTTAGCAATTTTATTTTATTATACTGTGTTTTAGTGTATAAAATCACTGCATGTTGTGCACTGTGCATCCTGGGCTTCACAATTTTGTCTCCCTGTATAGTGGAGATGACAATAAAGTTCAATTCGACTTTGAAAAATGCTAAGCACTTATGAACATCATATTTACAGTGGCTTGCCAAAGTATTTGGCCCCCTTGAACTCTAAATTTGTCACATTACAGCCACAAACATGAATGTATTTTATTGGAATTCCACGTGAAAGACCAATACAAATTGGTGTACACTTGAGAAGTCTTTTTTCGTTGCAACTCTCAAGTGTACTCCACTTTGTATTGGTCTTTCACGTGGAATTCCAATAAAATACATTCATGTTTGTGGCTGTAATGTGGCAAAATGTGCAAAAGTTCAAGTGGGGCAAATACTTTTGCATTCCACTGTATGTTGTCACCATTAAACTAAAGTAAAAGGCCACTGGGAGCTGTGTGTTACTGTGATTTTTACATGTGATAAATACACTCTTGTGGCTTATTGCTGTAATGTATGGAAATGTGTTTAAATAACTCATGCACAGTAAAGTGATCGAAAAACTTCTTAACTGACTCAACAACCCAATTCTAGCAGAGCCCAGTTACTGGGACCTCAATCATATAATCCTAACCGTCCTATGAGGTTTATTAGCGTTTGGAATAAAATATTCCCTTAACTTCGATAAGGCCTGCTCGACAGTCTGTCCATCATGGACTTCTCATTTTCATGTTCTCAGGGTTCTTAAAGGAACACGAGAACCTGCACAATTAGGTAGACGATGCATTGTAAAGCCAGCAGAGGGAAATCTCTGCTGCAGCAATTAGCTTAAAGGAGTGGAGGAGGAGGAGAAGGAGGAGGAGGAGGAGGAGGAGGAGGAGGAGGAGGAGTTGGACGGGCCTTTTTTGAATGGGCTTGTCAAGGGGGGTCTTGAGGAGATGAAAAGGGCATGACTGTGTTCCAGCCCTGCAGGCTTCATGAATAGATAAGGACCTTTTTTTTTTAAAGCTTTCATCGCTAATAGTGCTTGTTTGCAATTATTTCCATCTATGCCATGAACATACTTCACAATTATGTGCAATTAGGGAAAAGTATGTTTCGAAAAAGATGATGGCAAATAATTTCGGCATCTAATTTGGGGTCTTTCATGAGGGATAATTACTTATGACCAAAGAAGCTTGTCTGTCTCTCTTTATTATGTTTTTTTCTTACTTAAAAAAGTAAGAGAGAGAGAAAGAGAGAGAGAGAGAGAAAGAGAGAGAGAGAGAGAGAGAGAGAGAGAGAGAGAATGAGAAAGAGAGAGAGAGCGAGAGAGAAAGTGAGAGAGAGAGAGAGAGAGAGAGAGGAGAGAGAGAGATAAAGAGTGAGAAAGACAGAGAAAGATGTTATGTGGGCACAAATTTACTCAGAGCTGCTGCAATAATGCAATTTGCAGGGAGTTCACAATACTATTAAAAACAACAACTAAATTAATTAATTAAAATACAATTAATTAATTAATTAATTAATTAATTAATTAATAATAATAATATAATAACAATAACAGCAATAATATAACAACAGCAACAACAACAACAACCATAATAATAATAATAATAATAATAATAATAATAATAATAATAAAAATAGTATTTTTATATATTAATATATAAATATAAATTATAAGTAATAGTACATATAAACTATACATACATATATTACTACTGCATTTATTACAGCTACAACTCTTTTGTCAATAATTTTTTGTCCATAATATTTGTCCATAATTGCAATACTAGTAATAATAATAAAATAAAAACAGTGCAGAAAAATCTTTTGCCTGCTTATGTCAGTGATAAACGCATGTTTTCCTTTTGTTTCACATTATTTCTCAACAACATCTGAAGTGTGCATGTGGCGTCTGGGCTGCCAGTGAAGACAGAGAGAGGCTCTGTTGCTTTGCCAGTGGACCAGAACCCCCTTAAAGGCTCAGCATACAAATGATGCAGATTTGAATGAGTGCTTTTAAAGCTCTAACCATCTCAACTGCTTTCTTCACACAGCCTGCAGAGGAGAAATGCTCCTCACGTTAAGCTGGTTTCTTCTTCAGCATGTTTTATCACTGAGGGTCAGTATCCATATTTAACGAGCAAGATTAGTCCGGCTTTAATGGAGAGCAACTGGCAGGTAAACAGGAGCTGGAGGGCGAGAAAAAATAAGGCTGAAGACATTGCTGAAGCCCCTGGTGTCGTTTTGATGGACACATTCCTCGACACATAACCTCAGTATGCCCCTGCTGACGGCCTGAAGGACCGGAGTTGATTTATTGGTCCATCAGTTTCTGAGATTTAATAAACCCAAAAAGCACAAGCACACCAGAAGTGAAACTTCATCCTTCATGCTTGAAGAGTCTTTAATTCCTCCATACATCTTCCTACAAACGACCTCTGCTGCAGGATGAGGCACTGATCAATGAACAGATGTGTAGGATGGGACAGATGTTTAGAATGGGACAGAAATGAGGGGCTCTTGCTCACCTGACAGGGGCTCCACGAGACTGAGCGGGCTTCAGAAGAACGGTGATGGTGGTTTCTGTCTCATTGAGAGGAGAGTCTGTCTCATATTCAGGCATCGACGGAGCTGTAGATACAAGATGCACGGAGGCGAGTAAGTTACAATAATACATTTTTATATTTTAGAAATAGATATAATACATATATAGCTTATCTAATTCAGACCCCAGGTACATATTATTATATTATATATATATACATATATACATATAGAAGAGAAGATTTTCATGTGATGATGTAAAAGCAGTGGTGTGTGTGTGTGTGTGTGTGTGTGTGTGTGTGTGTGTGTGTGTGTGTGTGTGTGTGTGTGTGTGTGTGTGTG